>CM018050.1:8426728-8711728 GCA_008638375.1 Nyssa sinensis
GAATTCCTCTATAATACCTTTACTAGTGGAATGGTCTTGTTCCGTAGAACTTGCTATCGTCAGTCTACGATCTATACCGAATACTCAATATAAAAGCATTTGATCCTTCCAACTTCTCCTGAAATCCATGAGACAAAATCATAGTAGGTCCTCCAATGTCTGTATCGTCCTCTCAGACTGTCCATCTGTCTCTGGGTGGTATGCAGTGCTAAGACTCAATTCGGTACCGATAGCCTGTTGTAGGCTCCTCTAGAACTTAGACACAAATCGTGGATCTCAATCGGATACAATGGATACTGGAACTCCATGTAATGGAATGATCTTCCTAATATAAAGCATAGCCAATCGTTCTAAAGTCTGAGTCATCTTGCTTGCAAAAAAATGGGCTATCTTTGTCAATCTATTGATGATCACCCATATAGAATCATTTCCATGTGATGTCTTAGGCAACCTTGACACAAAATCCATCGTGATATGCTTCCATTTCCATTCTGGTATCGGAAGTGACTGTAGGAGTCCTCTCGGCTTCTGGTGCTCAACTTTGATCTGCTAGCACTCCATACATCGTGCAATGTGCTCAGCTATATCCTTCTTCATCCTTAACCATTAGTAAGTGTTCCTCATATTATGGTACATCTTTGTATTTCTCGGTTGTATAGCAAATCTAGAACTATGTGCCTCATCAAGAATCTCCTTCCTAATCTCAGGTACATCTGGCACGCAGATCCTGTTATGATAATAAAACACCCCATCTCGTATAGTGAACTCTGTATTCCCTTTAGTCTCAGCCTTCTGGCGAAGCTTAACTAACTTTCTATCGCGAGCTTGCAATTCCCTCATCTTGTCAACAATCGTAAGACCGATTGTGACGTTAGCACACATTGCCTTGGAACCTGGCAGGATCACCTCAACCTCCATTGCCTCTAAGTCCTATAGTAGCTCTTTTTGTGTAGTCAACATGTAAGTGAGACTCCTTGATGACTTCTTGTTAAGAGCATCAGCCATTACATTCGCCTTCTTTGGATGGTACTGTATACTGAGCTCGTATTCCTTGATCAACTCTAACTAACGTCGTTGGCACATATTGAGCTCCTTTTGTGTAAACAAGTACTTAATACTCTTGTAATCAATGAAAATCTCACATGTAGCTCCATACAGATAATGCCTCCAGATTTTCAATGTAAAGACAATAGCTGCAAGCTTGAGGTCGTGAGTTAGATAGTTTTTCTCATGTGGCCTTAGTTGCCATGAAGCATAAGCCACCACCTTTCCCTGTGCATCAGAACACACCCCAAGCCTTGGTGTGAGGTATCACTATAGATCACAAAAACCTCGGTCCCATCTGGTACTGTTAGGATTGGAGCTGTAAACAGTTGGTTCTTTAGCTCTTGAAAACTTTGCTCCTTCTCCTTAGTCTAGATGAATGGAACATTCTTCCGGGTTAGCAGGGTGATTGGCATAGCTATCTTGTTGAAATCCTTGACAAATCTCCTATAATAGCCATCTAAACCCATGAAATTGCGAACCTCCGTGACAATAGTCGGCCAAGGCCAACTGGTAATAGCTTTTATCTTCTAAGGGTCTATGGAGATGCCGTCTTTACTGATCACATGCCCTAAGAATGAAATGCTTGGGAGCCAGAATTCACACTTCTTTAATTTAGCATATAGCTTTTTCTCCCATAGCTTCTATAAGACTTTCCTTAAATGCATCTCGTGCTCTTCCTGATTCTTAGAGTAGATCAAAATGTCATTGATGAATACGATTACGAAATCGTCTAAGTACGGCTTGAACACGTTGTTCACTAAATCTATGAACGTGGCTGGGGCATTAGTCACTCCAAAAGGCATGACCAGAAACTCATAATGTCCATATCGGGTTCTGAATGCTGTCTTTTGAATATCGGTGGGTCTGACCTTCAACTGATGATAACCAGACCTCAGGTCAATCTTTGAGAACACTTGAGCCTCCTTTAGTTGGTCGAATAATTCATTTACCCTAGGCAGTGGATACCTGTTCTTGATGGTGACCTTGTTCAGTTCACGATAATCACTACACAACCTCATGGTCCCAGCCTTTTTCTTGACAAATAGAACAGGTGCACCCCATAGTGATGAACTGGGTCGTATGAAGCCCTTGTCTAGTAGTTTCTGCAGTTGAAGCTTTAACTCTTTCAGCTCTACTGGGGCCATTTTGTAGGGTGTCTTGGATATAGGTGAAATGTCTGGCAGTACGTTAATGCTAGACTCAATCTTTCTGTCCACAGGCATCCTTGGAAGATCGTCCAAAAATACCTCAGGGAATTCTTTAGTAATGGGAATCTGTTCTAACACAAGATGCTGTGACTCAGTGTCCTGGATACTACATAAAAAATCATGGCTGTCACGACCCGAAACCCACCCTAAGCGGATTACCGGATCGCGATCGCCGCCCCGAGACCCGAGGGCCCCGAGACAAGGCTCGCATATGCAGCGGTATCGAATAGATGTGCAACATACGTTTTGCGGAAGCGTGAAAAACTTTTTCTTTTCTTTTATCATTTTTAAATTATGCACATCCGTTCGGTACTGCCGTTCCATACATAGCATACATGGTTACACATTCAGAGTATAACTAAAAACTTAAAGACTTCATACATTCATACCATACATAACCGATTTGCCCAGAGGGCTTATTACATTACCTTACTATGTCTACTAATATAAAAGTACTATTAGAGTTTACAGACTTATCAAAAGAGACTAATTAACCATGCTCTCCCAAAATCAGCAGACTTGTCATCATCGTCCTTAAATCCAAACTGCTGCTATTTACCTGAAAGGGGGGTCCGAACAAAGTCCGGGTAAGCTAATCTAAGCTTGTGAGCAATTCCAGTATTCGTCATGGTGTTTTTCAATTGGCAGTGGTTTAGTACATAAGAGTTCGTAAAATAGTCACCGCCAATTGTTCATATGATTGAATACAAGATATATGCATTCCTTAAAACATGTAGCTGTGAAGTATTTAAAACATTCAAGCTAAACGTATACATGTGAACTTTAAAACATATATCATATCATGTATTTCTTAAATAGAGTATATATAACTCAACATATGCATAATGAAAATGAGAGTAAAAACTTGCTTCCATTTTCAAATCATTTGTCATCTTATCACTTCCATTAGTGGAATCCGTTTCGAACCGGAGTCCCATATTACTTATCTATGGAGATATCTCATTTGCCTGGGGGATTAGATCCTGCTACCGGGCATTTCACATGACAGGTCAATGAGTTACAATAAGAACCCAAAATACTGACTATGTGGGTTTTTGACAGGTCAATGGGATCCGAAGAAACCCAAAATACTGCCTGTGTGCTTATGCACCATTATCTTATAAAACATTTTTCATGTGACTTGTCTCATAGATACTTTTCATAAATTCGTAAATAACATTCGTATACTTGAAATAAACAAATTCAGAATATTTGACAATAATTGCATTTTAACTAGACATGCTAAAAAGTAGTTGAAGGAAAAACTGTTGCAGAAACCAATCACTAAGCATGTCACAATGAATTTCTAAAATAGAACAATTAAAAACTGAATCATGTAAATACTGAATTTGAAACTTCAAATACTTCATATCTTATACTTAAAACCCTTTTTAAATCATGGAGTCAAATTTCCAATTCAAACACAGGGTTACTCACCTTGTACTTTTAGTCTTGCTCTATTTGGGTGCTTTGCCCCTGGCTTCCTTTAACCTTTGAAGCCATTGCTGCAATGTTTCCGTATCTTCCCGTTTCTTAAGTTGTTTAGCTGCTAATTGCTCCTTTGTTATTGTCTTGTAAATAAAGGGGCTTACGCAGCATACTTCATTTGTTTTAGAAATTCGGATACGATTTTGAATCAGCTGAAGTTGTCTTTCTAGCTGTTCCCGGAAAGCTTGCTGTCTTGGGTCACTTGCCAATTGGGCCCTTGTCTTCATAGGAGTGACTTCCTTTTCTTGGCTCATTTTGTGTTTAATTAATTATCTGTTTAAAACACAATTTATCATGTCAAGAAAAATAGATTTCTACAATCATACTCTTCTGGGAGTTCCATTAACTTTTAATTTAAAGTTATTTACTTAACATGTTTACGTGTCGTGTCTTATCGTATTTCATTTCTCGTATTTGCCTCAGTTTAGTCCTTTGGCAACATTTCAGTTCATAGTCATCTAACAGATGCTATTCATCAAATTTTATGTCTTTTTATTTTAGACATTTCTTTAGGTCGAATAGACTCTACCGTTGAGTCCGAAGTGTTTAAGAAAGTCGGTTTAGACCCTTTCTGATTTCATTTTGGCTTTAGGGGTACCAGGGGTATTTTTGTCATTTTACCCTCCTTACGTGTCTTTATTTTTCGGGACCCCGTCTCATGTCGTGGACTTCACCATTGGACTCAGAAGGTCCAAAATAGTAAGAATACATTAATAATTTGTCAATTTTGGTCAAGGGGTATTTTGGTAATTTACCCCTTACGTGACTTTATTTTTCGGGCTCCGTCTCGTAAAACGGACCCTACCATTAGTCTCAGAATATCCGAAATAGTAAGGATACACTATTCATTCATTAAATTTGAACTTTGTTTGACTTGTTTATGGGGTAAGGGCATTTTGGTCATTTTGACATTTTCTAGGGGTCTTAAATTTTTCGGGATCTCATCTCATGTTGTGGACCTCACCAATGGCCTTAGGGGGTCCAAGATAGTAAGGTTACATATATAACTTGTAATTTTTGGACAACGGGCTATTCCGGAGTAATTAATTTAATTAATCAAATTTAATTAAATTAATTATTACATGTAATACATATATATTATTAATGGGGAAAAGAGAATAGGTTGAATAGGATGGCACGCTGGCCAGCGTGCCATCTCCCTCCCCATACATCACAGGATCGAGTCCCACCAGGTGCGGCTGCACCTTTTTTATTTCCGGATTATATTAAATATATTATATATATATATTGCGTTCGTAATTAGGTCACATGTATATGTGTGGCCGAGTGGAAAAACACGCGTGGGGCGCGTGAGGTCAGGGGTTCGAACCCCTTCGACCGCAATTCCCTTCCTTTTCTTTAATTTTTCATAACACGGTTTATATATAACCGTATACGCCCCTAAACGGCGCCGTTCCAATAACTCGGTGGCAAGCCCCAAGGCTGCCACCTGTCCCGAGTTCACCCACCGTTTTAAACGGTGCACGAGTCGACTCGGTCGTCTTCCCCGAGCGACCGACTGTAAACCCTAATTCCCGATTTCCTTTTTCTCCTATTTCGTGACGTTTTACTCTTCCAAGCTCGACTGTTTTTGTCCCAATTTATCCCTAAGGTTTATACAATCGATTGGCATTCATTTTGAGCTTTAAAACTCCTTCATCTATTCGGTTTTGGACACGATAGCTGAATCTGTAATAGCCTCGGTTCACACTCGTTTCTTGACCATTTTTTATGAGGTTTGGATTGTTGTGATCCCCTCTTCATGGAGATCAAGTTTTCATTTAAATAAACGGCTTAAATCATGATTTTAGAGGTTTGGGGTGTAGACCCGAAACCTGCAACTTGACATTTGAGGGCCTTTGTTCATGCTTTTTGGTCGCGGTCACATGTTTTTAACATGTTTGTGTGGTCTAAAAGAGGTCCCTATACACCAAACCAAATTTGGTTTCCCTTCGATCAGACCTGCTTGAGCAAGGTCCATCCATGGCCGTGGCTTATGGGTCATGCAATCTTAGGTGTTTTTAAGCTATATTTTCATGCTTGTTAAGGTTTAGGCGTGTTCTAAACATCATATATACAAAATGAAAGCTTTAAATCAGTTCATATGTAGAGAAATTCTAGAGAGGGAATTTTGACAGTTTTGAATATTCTCACCTTTTTGGTTGGTTTTCCTCCTCTTTCTTACTCTAATCCTTCTTCTCTTTTCTTCAGTTCTTGTTCTTTTGGTTTCTTTAGCAAGAAGAAAGCATGATTTGCATGCTTGGCCTTTATAGAGAAGTGACCGACTCTTCTCACTCCTCCCACCTCTCTCTCTCTCTACAGCTATCTTTCTCTCTCTCTACATTCTGAATTCTAGCCCTACATAGACTTCCCGTCTCATAATTTCAGCCTTCTCTCTTTCCTACTTTGCATTAATTTCCCATAGATATTTATACATATTATATACATATATATACATATACACATACATATACAAGACACACACACACACACATTTGCCGACACACACACACACATTCACATTGTTCACACTTTACACATGTATATCTATATATATGTATATAAATATATATGAACAATTAATTATATATAAATACATATATAATGTATCTATGTACATACATGCATACATAATTATACATATACATGCCTTCATGAATTGTATATAAAATAATTATTTTAACTATTTATATATACATACTTATACATGGACATGTGTATATATATATTTTTATACACTTTATATCATACACACAATACACCATAAAGTGTGTGTTTGTGTATTCAAAATTTATTTAATCATAATTAGCGTTAATAATTTCATATTAATAAATAATTAATTATTTAATTAATTATTTCCTTTGGTGTAAATATTTTTACACAAATTTCCTTTAATCTCGAATTACGTGCCATATGACCCGGTATCCCGGGTCGGGATATTACAATGGCATCCCTTGCAAAGCAGACGTCTAGCCTGTATAGCAGAAACAAAATGGGGGGGAGCAACCACTTTTGTCCCCTCAAATTCAACAGTCGAAAATTTGGGGTTCTGAATAAGCACTCGCTTGGTCACACAATCTATAGTGGCGTGGTTTGCAGTCAACCAATCCATACCGAGGATAACATCGTACCTACAGATTTCTAATGGTATAAGGTCAGCAAGTAAAGGTATTCCCATAATCCGTATCTCACAATCCATATACATGGCCTCCCCCAATAATGATTTTCCCGATGTTATTGTCACATTAAGTAAATATCCTAGAGGTTCTGTCGATCTATTCAACTTAGCATAATATGTAGGAGATATAAAAGAATGCATAGAACCAATATCAAATCAGACATGGGCAGGCTGTGAACAAACTAAAAGAGTACCTGCGACTACAGAAGTCGAAGCCTGTACGTCCCTTGGCACTATAGAGAAAACTCGTCTAGCCTGCTGCTGGACATTTCTTGGTCCGTTCTTGCAGTTTTGGGGCCTATTCACTGTGGTTGTAGGTGCTGGTGCCCTAACTGAAGTGGCACTAGCCGTGGCTCGGTTGACTTGAGGGCACTCCCTTGCAAAATATTTGACTTGGCCACAATAAAAACAAGTATTACTGTCTTTCGAACACTGGCCCCTGTGAACCTTCTAACAATTAGGGCATTTAGCTGCAGCCCCCTCAAAATTGCTCGGCCTCCTCTGACTAGGCCCTGTAGTTCAGGATCCAGTCTCGGGTCTAGTGAATGAAGGTCCTTGCCTAGAGGAAGAAGACCTTGGCCTCCAGTTTTGACTGCCCCCTGACCTCTAATTTCCCCGTCTCTTGGTGAACTCTTCGCCGCTTCTCTCAATGACTTTAGCAGTGGTCACTACCTCATTGTAGGTAGGTAACTGATGGGGCCTGAATTTGTCCTTGATAGCCCAACGTAGCCCTTCCTCAAACTTTCGGGCCTTGAGATCCTCACAATTGACTACATTAGGGGCGAATTTGGCCAACTTAGTGAACGTGGCCTCGTACTGTTCCATTGTCATGCTACCTTGCTGTAGTACCAAAATTCAGCAATTTTTCAATTCTTCACTTCTCGGGGGAGGTACTTCTCATTGAATACTGTGGTAAAGCGCTGCAACTATGGCTCCTTGGGAATGTCGGATTGCACTCATTCCCCTATTGGCTACCCACGTTGACAGGTTACTCCTGTCGTACTGGCTGGATAGTACTCACGTTGACAGGTTGCTCCTGTCGTACTGGCTGGCTAATACCCATCTGATTTGTACCAGCCTGATTTCGGTGTAGAGCCTTAATAACTATAACACCCCGACCTAAAATACCCGACTGACTTAGCTCAATTTACGAGATTTGAAATAGTAGTTCAAATATAACTATAAAAGACCGAGTATCGGGCAATGTACGGGTATGCCCAATTATAAATACATACGTACATTATAGGTAAGTTTATATGTATGTACGTGAATATAATGAAATATATATACATGTATTTAAATATATGTATAATACACACGCTAAGTGTGTATGTGTGTGTACGGTTGTGTGTGTTTATATATGTGTAAAGGAATATATATATATATATATATATAAATCAAATAAATTGGGTGAATGCAAAATTAGAAGGGAGAGTGTGAGTAGGCTATGTCGGCAACCTATTGTGTGTAAATTATGTGTGTTAGTGTGTGTAAAATGTGCTGACCCATATGTATACATTATATATAACCTAAGTGTTGTGTTGTAAAGTATATATACGTATTTTATGTATAAAATCTTGTAAGCAATAAATGAAACAGAAAATGAGGAAGAAAAATTTAGAAAGGAGGTTAAGGAAGGGAGGAAAAGAGAGGAATTATGGGCTGCAAGTGGGTACAAATTTGCCTTTATATACGATTGGTTAGCTTAGAGAAAATCAAAAACCAAAGGAAGAGAAGCCAAGAAGCTGAGAGTGTTTTTGAGATTCAAAAAAAGAAAAAAGGAAGAAACCGAGAAGAAAGGAGAGGGAAACTGCAAGCCAAAAGCTCATACGGGTAAGTGAAAACCTCATTTCAGTTTTTAATGTTCAAGCATATTCGTCTAAGTTTGAGTATAGGCTCCAAACAAGCATGAAAGTGGGAACATTTTTTCAAAAAGAATCAATTAAAAAGGTTTAGAAATGAGGGAGAAAGAAGTAGTTGCAGGTTTTTGATGATAATTTAGTTTTAGGGTTTTAATGAATAAAGCTTGGTTTTAATGATGAGGAAATGTTCCTCTTAGGTGCAGAGACAATTAGGAAGAAAGTTAGAATCAAAACAGTGAAAGCATCATCACGAAATATGCTCACCGGAATTTCGATTTTTCCACTAGAGCTACTGATTCTTCCTTATTTGTGGAGTTGGGGTGATTCAAGGTAGAAACCGAGGCTGGAAATGGAATCCTCATGAAGTTTAGGAAAAAACCCCATTGATTTTAGGGTAGGAAACAGGTCAAAAAAATCGGCCGTTGCAAGAGAGGGTGACAGAGATTCATCGGAGAAGACGATGAATAGTCCCCACCGAACGGCGTCGTATGGGCCTACCTTGCACCAAAGCTGCGTCGTTTAGGAATAGGGTTAATTTAAATTAAAAAGGGAAATTGTAGTGTTTGGTTTCAGGATTATAGGATCTGGATTTGATAAATTGAGGAGGAACAGGGGTAACCTAGCCTTGATTTAAAGAGCTTATCCGTTGTTTGCCTTAAGTAACCTTAGAAAAAAAAAAGAGGAAAAAAGAGGACTACGGTCAGGGGCATTCGAACCCCTGACGCGCGGATAACAAAGACTTAAGCCCACCAAGAGAACCACCATGCCACTGAGGCACGTGTGGTCAAGTTCTCACCAAATTAATATATAATATTAATTAGTTTAATTAATTTAATTAAATTAGTTATCAATTGAAATATTTATCAATGTCCAATTTAGTCAAGTAAATAGTGTTCTCTTTATGTTTTGGGCATTCTAAAGCCAATTGAAGGGTCCATTTTATGAGATGGGACTCCGAAAAATAAAGATACGTAAAAGTATAAAATGACCATTTTGCCCCTAGTACCCCCGAAGCCCAATGGAACTCCGAGAGGGTTTAAGTTGACTTTCTCTGTCACGCCCCGAATTCCCGACCGAACCCGGGGATGCGACTAAAGGAAGAAAATAAAATAAACGAGTAAATAAATAAATAAACGACGATTTAACTATTCAACTCAGTTTACTGATATAGATACAAGCCTATTCCACTAACATAACTATACATCCATCAATCTCTGTCAATACACATACATTCCTGGTTTATAAAAATTTCGGCAGAACCTCCTTTGTTTTTCGAACCTTTTCCCCCCTGATAAACACAATACATCATATATATACAACAGTCACAATCCATCCTCACTCGATGGCCACAACTTTATCAAAGTTAAATATACATCGCCTACTTATACAATCCATCACGTCTACTCCTACATTTAAACTAAAAGTTCACAAATTCAATATCTATTACAATATACGATGTCATTTCCATTCTTTTCAAAAAATACGCCCCAAGGGCTCAAATATTCTTCCAAATTCATTTCCTCTCCTTTCTCCAAGATTTCATCAAGTCCCGCGTACCAGGAGCTTTATCTGAAACCTGTGCCCACGAATGGGTCAGCGACAACATGCTGGTATGGTACAATACTAATGCAAGGAACAAAATTAAGACGTGGCATATGCAAGTGTACAGGTATGTCTACATGCCTCCCTAATCATGCATACAATACAATGGCAATGTACAAACCACATCTGTATAAAAACCCTATATCACGTTCACAAATTCATCAACACAATGCACAGGTAATATGCGTGACACACCCATGCATCTCAATGTCACACCCATGTCTCATGATACGGTCCTTCCCCGCTGGCATGAGTACCACCACGTATGTCTCCTTTTCGGTGCGCCCCCGATGGAACGGAGTACCAACGGCCGAGTTTTGGGTTTTTCACCACAGGACCTACGCCCTCATAATGCACCAGCACCTCGTGCTGACCCACACTATGCTTTCAAGGAATCACACAATGCCAATATGCCATGATTTCATCATGCAATAATACAGTTCAAATGAAACATCACTTTCATAAGCATATGCAACATGCTTTACATAATGTATTACATTTAAAATTAAATCACAAGACTTCATCCACAATCTACGTGTCATACTCAAAGCAATCTCAACACTTACGCAAACCCACGTGTCACAATATCAATAAACCGTTTAGAACATAAATCACATATGATAATAACTCAAGAAGTAAATCACAACTCCCAAATAATCATAAAGAACATGGAAACATATAAACAATCCACTCAAAGAAGCAATCATTCCTATGTGATCTTCTATCAGCAGACAAGCACAAAAAGCATTCAAGCAATATGCACATCAATCCTGATTTAATTCTATTCCTTACTTAGTAAAGTACCATACCTGATCGGGTTATCTCAACCCCACGAAGCTGTGTCCACTAAGTAGTCCAGTCAACCAAGTTCGTCTTTAGTCCACAGTTCGGAAGTAGAAGAAAATACACCGGCAGGTTGATCGAGTCGGCCAACCATTTTAAATCCCGTTTCATCAGCTTCTTCAGCCTTGACCCCATACTCAAATTGGATAATCGAATTACTACATACATTCCTCACCGTGCCATCATGACAGATAACATCCCGAAGGATGGCCATTAAGTTTTTGAATAAAGTTCCAAGCTCAATCGACCCTCTTAACGATGTACGCTTGTAAAATTACACAAACCAGCCCATTTAAGCATTCCATCCATTCCTCATCGCTAGTCTACCTAAACAGTTTCAATTCCCAGTTCGCTTCCTCTATTTTATGCCATAAAATTGCTACACGTATACATATACGTATATAAATTCCTACTGCAACATCAATCTCTCTTGTATCCAATTATCTAGTATTAGCTTCGGCATCACGATCACCAAACACTTTACTCATGACGTGCCAACCCAATTTTCATTTTGTGGCCACTTGAGTTATCAGTGCACAATTTATCGCCAAGTCATTTGAAATACTATCTCATCACAGTCCACCATCTTCTGTTGAACCAACCCATGACCACCGAATTACCAAAACCTGAAGCAGAAATCCACTTTAGGTCATGATCTAGCGATATGGCCGAAGTTGGCACCTCCCAATCCACTTGACGTTCACCCCTAATTACAACTGCAACGGAAAAACAGAGGGAACCATCCTTAAACCGCAACATACACACACACATATACACATATCACCTGCTGCATCATTGCCTCCGTCAACTCCGAACCACAAAACTGTAACAACTATACTCAAAGTTCCGAGCTAGATCAGAATCCCCACTTGAATCTGCACCGATTTCCCAACGCCATGCATGTCATCGACCTTCAAGCCTGTCGTATCCCCAGCCGTGACCATCATCGTCACAATCCTAGATTTTACAGATTTTGAAACCTCAACGTCACCAATCGTGAAACCCAGCAGCAACACCATCGACAACATTTTTCACTATCGTTGCAACATCCATCCAACAACAACAAAATATATATATATATATATATCTCTGCAAATTTCTCCCCAAATCATAACAAAATTCACAACAGCAGCAACCTTCACTCTTCTTCCTCTGCACATCCGTCTTCTTGTCAATCTACTTCAAACCCGAATAATCGGCCTCAATACGCATAACAGCTACACAGCCACACACATAGTTCCAACCACAACAACCGTAACAACCACACGGTTCCAGGTATCACACCAGCCCCTGCACCTGCTGGTTCTGCTCCATGGCCGAACAGCAGTTCCACCGCTACACTCGCCCCCCTTTCGCAACTCTAGTAGCAACTTCTGCCGCATCGCTGCTCTGCTTCTCTTTCCCTCTTTGTCTCAGATTTTTGCAAACCGAGATACGCACCTACACAGCAACAATAACCGAACCCCCCCAACAGAACCCATCAAACAGGGCAACGACCCTCACTGTCCATAACAGTCGCACCAATTTCCCTGCACCGACCTGCACACGTACCGCTGCAAGAGACCCAACCAAACCGTGGCAACTCTGACCTCCTTCCTTTCCTCCTGTGTGAAGATATATATATATATATATATATATGTATATATCTATATACAACTCAGCCTAGAGCTCTCCCGATCTTCCAATCTTCTAGCACTTTCGGCCACAACCCCTTTCCATCTCGTCATCACGCACACACACACAGCGACCTGCCATACCGCCCTCCTCTCCTTTTCTCTTTTCTCCGTTTCTCCTCTCTTCTTTCTTTCTCTCTTTTCTTCTTTTCTTCCCCTGTTCTCACGCGACCAACCCACCGCCCCTGTTTTGTTCCCCATTTCTCTACATCGGTTTCTCTTTCAATTTCTCTCTATACTTAAACACACACCACACATTATATGCTCCATTTCCAAGGCTGCCGACACTCCTTTTTTATCTCCTTTTTTTTTTTTTTTAACTTACCATATTAAATATTTTATTCCACAAAATATCATCAAATGATAGTAAATTGGATATAAAGTCGATGCTCAATTTAATTATTCATTTACCACTATTGGTTCTCATTCATGTTCCATTTTATATTCCCTATATTTTATTTTATTATTATTATTTTTTTTTCCAAGTCTCTACATTCTCCGACGTTCTAGACTCAATGGTGAGGTCCATATTATGAAAACGAATACGAAAAAAATATGTGAAGTTATAAAAACAAACTTAAAAATTTAGTAACGCTACCAAAAGAATATACTTAGGAGGTATAAAGCCCTAAGATGGAGATTAGGATTTAACACAATCTAAGAATAAGTTAAGAGCATCAATAGGTGATATTTGAAGTGAATGTGAAGTTAATAGACTCTTTATAATTGTTCTTAGGAACTACAGGGGAAAAGGGAAAGTGCACTAGTAGCACTGGCCCTAAGGATAGAGGTAAGTAATATTGTATTTGAAGTGGAGATTTAACTCCACGGATTTGAACAAGTTTTAAGTTCAAAATATCTTAAGCATTTGAATTTCAAATTCAGTATTTACATGATTCCTGTTTTAAAGTGTTTCTGTTCTTATAAAACCTTATTGTGACATGTTTAGTGAATGGTTTTTATTACAGTTCTCCTTAAAATATGTTCAACATGTCTAAGTTAAAATGCCAAGTTTTGTCAAATATTCTGAATTTACATATTCTAAGTATTTGAAGACTCTATCATGAAGTCATGAACATAATGTTTTGAATGCTCATAAAAGAATCTATTTAAAGAAGTCATGTGTTACATGTTTTAAAATGCAACTATAAGGAGGTCATGTTTTAATGTTTTAAATAGTATCTATTTATAAATGTTTTATATGTCTCCTGTTGCCACTGGTAATGCAAGATAAATCGTGCATAAGCACTAAGACTGATATTGGGTTCTTCGGAACTCAATCGACATGAAGAATGCTAGGTAGCAGGGTCTAATCCCCTAGGCATGAGATTCTCCACAGGAAGTACTATTGGAGTCCAGTTCGAAACGGATTCTACTAATGAAAGTGATAAGATGTTATGTTCAAAAATGGTAGCTGGTTTTGCCTCTATTTTACTAAACGTATCTACATGTTTTGAAATTTCTTTAATAGTATATTTGAAGAAGTACATGTTTAACTTGAATACTTTAAATGTTTCAAAGCTCCATACATGATTAGCAATTTTGGGAAGTACTAAGGACTTGTAGTTTGTCACTTTTGTTAGAAGTAGTGTTTGACAATATGTACTTAAGTCCCACGGGACAACCAAACATGTATTGTTTATATAGTCTTAAAAGTTTTTATTATGCTCTGAATGTATAATCATGTGTACCGTTCTGAAGAGCGACAGTATCGGATGGATGTGCGGGAAATTTAAAAAGAAGAAAAGAAAAGAAAACGTTTTTCACGCTTTCGCAAACACAGGCCGCACCGCCATCTGGCACCCCTACTTACTTGAGCCTCACCCAACGATAACCCTCTCCATCCGTTGCTCCAATCACTCGATGGGCTCCATAATGGCCACTGTAGTCCTTGTGTCAACCATTACTATAAAAGACGTTCAATACATTTACATAAGATAACAATTAGCAGCCATATAAGGTCTAACATAAAGGTGTCGGTATTATTATTGATTCATTCCTAGACGTAACAGTTCTAGTGTTCTAATCCTGTCTCCCATGACTCACTACTACCTAAAATTTAGCTCTGATACCAACTTGTCACGACCCAAAACCCACCCTACGGGGATCTCGTGTCGCGGGGCCGACCCAATGGTTTTCCTTACTTTTTTTATTCTTTGTATTAGTGAAAACAATATATAATGTAAACTTAATAGTAAATTAGCGGAAGTCTTAATACAAAATATTGTTTAACAATTGAAAATATAAATCGATATAAAACTTAAACATAATGCCACTCTTAGGTGGTGAGTACATGGGAGAAACAATGTTCACTTCTATCTTACTCCTCAACTATCCCCCTATGCTCTTGGACTCTTATTGTGGTCCTGCAACATTCTCACCTGAAAAATAAGTAAGTGGGGTGAGCTAACAAACCTCAATAAGTAAAAGCCCATCTCCAACACGGGTTAAGGTTAACATAGAAAAATATGAATTCATAGGGTGAACATGATAGCCAATCATGAAATCAACTGCAGTTAATGGTAAATTGCCACAATGACCAATGAACAGTAAGTCACAATAAGCAAGCATGAGTAGTGGTATAACATGAACATGGAAAAACTCAATAACATCAATCAACATAAGAATACTGCCATAATAAACTTATCATAATTAAGTACAATGAATGAATGAATTGCCAACATAGAATTATTCATAGGGAATGAAAACATCCTATGAATCCAATAAACGTAAACCTCTCAGTCAAACATAAGTGATGTATTTACTCTGTTCAAGGTTTGGTAGACCCTCGATCTTTTGGGGCCCGGCATAACCCCCTTAACCTCAATGCATATAAAATGCCCTTATAACTTAATGCATAAAAATGCCATCATTGCCATATGTCCGTTCACGGACTCGACCCGTAGGTCCTATCAACTCATATAGCATCGGATGGATATTGTGAATGAGCATAAATCTGGCATTCATAATAAATCATGATTCTTTTATGATTCCATAAGAAGTGCATAGAAATGGAATATCATGTAATGGATATATAACAATAGGCCTTTCAAGGAAAAGTACAACATAGCAATCATGATAAAGCAGTCAATAAACATCCACAAGATAGGACAATATCAATTGTGGAACAATAACAGTTGGTACGTACAAGAGTACATAATTGGCAGTAATAGAATGCACGTGACTTGGAAGACCACATGTAAGAGATAGGGTTTACTTACCTTTAATCCGTATGATCTACTTTAGTACTCTGTAATTTTCTCCTTTCCTTTTGACTTGCCAATACATTAATAAACATGTCTCAGTTCTAATGTTATTTATCAAATTTTATACTTCGTTACTCTAAGTATCTCTTTTACTAATTTGAATTCTACCATTGAGTCTGGAATGTCGAAGAAAGTCAGTTTAGGCTTTCATGGTTTCCAATTTGGGCTACTACACCGAAAAGGGCAAAATGGTCATTTTCATGTCTCTACTTTTTGGGACCTATTTTCACAAATCGGAATTCATCGTTGAGTCTAGAAGGTTTGAAATAATAAAGATTCACTATTTACTTAGTTTAATTAGAGTCCGTTTGACTCACATTTGACTCAAAGGCATTTTGGTCATTTGGCATGTCTACGGGTATTTTATTTTTTGGGACTATGTCTTGTATAATGGACCTCACCATTGGATCCAGAAGATCCAAAATAATAAATTTACACTATTCACTTACTTAATTTGGATATCAAAAATTAATTTAATAATTGACTAAATTAAATTAATAAAGCATAGTTACAATATATATTATTTAGGTGAGGTAAGACCACATGTGCCTTAGTGGCACAGTGGTCCATGCCTCATGGTTCAGCCCCTAGGTCCAGCATTCAAGTCGCGGGGGGCAGCAGCCCCTAGCGCATCTTTTTTCCTTATTTCTCCTAACCAAACAATGGCTAAGGGTTAAACAAGGATGGGATATCCCTATTCCCATACAGAGTATCAAGATCAAATTCCTTATCCTAGCATCCAAACACCCCCCATAGCCATTTAAGTCAACACAGTGACCCATGGACCGTGCGGTGGGTTAGATTCTGACCTGACCCGACCTGACCCATTGACTGAACAGTCCCCCGTTCCCCACGATTTTTTGGCAGCCCTTCGGTCACCTTCTCTGATGCCAGTGGCCGGAAAAAATTTCCAAATTTTTTTTTTCTTTCTTTTTCTTGTGGTTTTTCTCCTCCTTTTTTATTCTAAACTTCTCCAAACAATATTTTAAACATTCCTATAACATTTTTGGCCCTTAAAACCAAATGAAAAAACATGAAATTACAACTTTACATTTTCTAATGATACCCTATATCTACCTCATTTCTCAACCGTTTTCTTTGTGGTTTCTTCCTAAATTCCTATTTTTCCTTTAGAACAACATTCTACTATCATAAACAAGCTTTCAACAATTCTAAATAAAAGCGAAAAAATTTACAAAGAGAAAAAAAATGTGGGTTTACCTTCTGCGCCCCTCTCTCTTACTTCTTGATTCCTCTTTCCTCCTTCCTCTTCCTCTTCTCCATCTCTCCTCTGTTTCTCTTCTGCACTCTGAAATCCTTCTCAGCTTCCTTCTGGTTCTTTTTTTTTTTCTCTGTGTTTTTTTTCCAGCCCAACGCATGGGTTTATAACTAACCCTATGGCCCCTTATCTTTCTCCCCTTCCATTTTAGTTTTTCTCTCCTTTCCGTTTCTTTTCTTCTCTTTGTAACCCCTCCCTCCTTTATGTGTACTTACATTATATAACCAACCTCCCATATATATATATATATACTTATATAACATACGTCCCATGTATACATATGTATTGCCAGCTATATATATATACTTATAGCTATATATATATATATAAACATCTACATATATACATAAATATGGGATCATCATTAGCTATGAAGATAAAAGAAAAATATTTTAGATTTTTGAATTAATCAAAGTAGGAAATGAACCTAACTAAGAATTAAAAGCAAGAAATCCAATAAAAGTGAAACATAGACTTAGAATAGATGAAGACTTGGAGATCACCCTAGGCAACGGAAAAATGAACTACTTCTTTTCAAAAATTGAGTTTCAAAAAAACTTAAAAGAAGAAGTAATAAAGCAATTCATAGGGAGACTCTAAGATAAGAGTGACAAACATGATCCCTAAATTTCTAAACTCTCTCTTAATCACCTAAGAGAGAAATTTACTTTTCCCAAAAAAGAAGTAAGTTGGGAATTGTGACTTGCACATTCCTTTTCAAGACCTTTCAACTTGTTCTTCTTAGCCTAAATTTGTTTTATTGTCTTTTTGTGTGTGGGTGAAACATGTTGTATCTTGGCCTTAGTTGTCTTTGGTTGTGGTCTAGAGTTAACTTGAGGTTTTATAAGATTTGACATATCAAAGACTCTTTGAGCCATACTCCTAGAATTTTGGACATAAGTATTTAATTGTTGCTTTACCAAAGACAGTTTCATTTTATGCTCATTTGACATGTATTGATGTTTTACATGTCTTTTCCTAGCAGCTCTTTATCATCTTCTAGTATGACCATCAACCCTACAAAATGAACAATGAGAGAATTTGGGTTGAGATTGAGCTTTCACTAAATGTTGAGTGTTGGATTGAGGTAGTTTCATCTCTTTTTGTTTGGAAGGAGAATCCAACATAGGCTTGAAGGAAGAAGGAATGTTTTGAATGGATGAAGATGACTTGTTAGACTTATTTTCAAAAGTGACTTTCACACTCTTAAGTAGCTTAAGTTCTTCTTCAAGTTTTACAACTAATTCCTTCTATTCAATGTTACAAGCCTTTAGGGATGATTTTATTAGGATGTGTGCCCTCATATCCAAGACATTTTATTATTATTTAGTAGATTTGATTTATTATTGAGTTTTATATTACCATATGTTTGGATGTTATTTTATATCATGAGATGATTAGTTCTTGTATTTTCATTAGGAGTGGTTTATGTGTATAAATGAGATTTATACACAGGAGATATGAACTGCTTATATAGGAAATTTTAGATTTGTTCACGGCTATTGATAAGACTAGACATCTTATTTGTAAAGCTAAAATACAGTTAACTTTTATGTGATAGGGTGGTTTATCTCAACCATCAGAGTAATGGACTTTAGGTTATTGTATTGGTGTATTGGGAATACACTGAACTAGATCACTATAAGAAACGATCATTTGGAATTGTCACCTTTAATAAGTTTCTTATTTACTATTCGCAGTAAGATCTTAATACTGAGAGCATAGTGAACTCAAGTTCTGAATAGTGATGACTTTGAGTTACTAATGAGTGGGGTCTTTTGGATCAACACCTCAATATCTTGGGAAGTCATTATTTAGACTGTGGGAACACATATTCTCAAGATGGAATCTACACTCTATATATTAGAGAGATGGATATCACCTTTGTGCTAATTCAATGGGTTAATCATTGAAATTTAGATTCGGTCTTTTCAGTAAATTATTTATTGAAATGATGACTAATTGCAAGTGATTAATAATTATTGAATTATGTTCTTAAAATAATTAGAGAATTAATTTGACAGTATAATATGAAACTTTGATTATTAGTATCCATGTAGAGGGGCCAACTGCAAAAGTATAGTGTATATGAGTTTACTTTATTCTACTAAGTTGGAGTGAAATTTCAATTATATAGTGGAGTTAATTGAAATTAATTAGTATATTAAAATTAATTATGAGATAATTAAGATTTAATTGACTAATTGAAAGCTAACTTAGTGGGATCCATTAGATCTCTTCTCTTGCCCTAATTAGGTTAAGCCCTATATATATGATACGTAGGGAGCCGTTTGTCATAAGTTTTTGTGGTAGACAAAAATAAGAGGTAGCTCACTCTCCTGCGATACGGTTTGCCTAAGGGAAAATAGGAGAAGACCTAGAGGAGTTAGAGAAGGAAGATTGCATCAATCTCTTTAAGAAACGTTTTTCAACAATCAAGATTATCAAGAACAAGATAATTCTAACTCTTTTTTTCAAGATTGTATGATTCATGTAAAGAAAAAGATCTAAATAGATTTTGAAATCGCTTCCACTGTGGTTACGAACCCAACAATTGGTATCAGAGCAACTTTACATGAATCCATCAATTTTGAAGGTTATATTTATTTGTTCTAAACCTATTCATGGATCCCAATTAAAATAAATTGTTATTTTAGAATAGAATTTTGTGGTACAATCTATTGATGTAAAGATTTGATCTTTGTTTGAGAACCTAGATAATTGAATCTAATTCTTGATTTTGTATATCTGACGGGTATGAGTTACCCATAGTGATAGAGTGATCAAGAAACTTCCAAGATAGTTGGAATATATTTTTTTTTATTTAGATTTTTTATAGTGCTTGCGGCTAACCAACAAACAAAAAAGAAAAAAAATTATGATTATTTTTTTTTTATTTTGGAATTTTTCTTTCGTTGTTGTGGTGCTTACGGTGTTGGTTGTGAGCTGGAATGAGTGGCCTAAGATGCCGTTGAGGCTTTGCATCGTTGGATGTGCCTTACAGTGTGATTGATTCAATCTTTAACTGGCCGCACCAATCGGAAAGTGCTTCCGCCTAATTGAAGAAAGTCGGAAAAGCTTCTTGCGCCTATATATATATATCCTATATAATATGTGATATTATATGTATTATATATAATCAAATTATTAACAACCAAAGTGGCGGCGGGCTGCTTGGGTTGTTTTTTTCATTCAATTTCCGGCACTTGCTTCTCATGCCCTGAACTTTTATATATATATATATATATATATATATATATAATATATGATATTATATTATATATGATCCATAGGTTATATATTTTAATTCATGGGTATTGGATACTTATTTATATTAAAAATTAATTTTATTAAACTATTTGGGTATGTGATACTCAAATATTTTATGAGCTCAATTATTATTTTAATCTGATATTAAATAGCCAAATTTATTAAATTGCTTGAGTATGTGATATCCATGGTTGGCACATGAAAAATATTATATATATATATATATATATATATATATATAACATTTGATATTATATATTTTACTAAAAATTATTATTTTTAACTATTTGGGTATATGATACCCAATGGCTCAATTTTATTTTATATATTCATTCTTTTATATTATGGGTATATGATATCCATGAATATTTGATATTCAAATATATTAATTTTTCTAATCATATATTTTAATTAGATATTAGATACTCAAATTAATTAAATTGTTTAGTTATATAATACCTAATGACTCAATTTCATTTTTTATATATCAGTTTTTTTATTATGGGTATATGATACCCATGGATAGATAATTTTGAGAGTAATATAGATTATTATTTTAATAGGATATTAGATACCCAAATTTATTAAATTATTTGGGTAAGAGCTCAATTATTTAATATATTCATCTTTTTATATTATAGGTTAAGTGAGACTTGACCTATACGGGTTCTTGGATACATGGATTAAATCTTAGTACGCTCTAAAATATACATGGGTGGTGTATATGATTAACCACATATTTCAATGCTTTAATATTTTTCTTCTCATATTTGAATGGTTCATTTATGTGATTGGATGACATTGTATCTCTCATGGATGGCTATTAGGAATTATGTAATTTAATGGGTTTTGAGGCAATTGTAAAAGGCAATGGACTTGAAAATTTTTCTCGCAAATGGGCAAGCTCCATTGGTTTCCCTAGCCTATTAATTTTTAAATTTTGGATTAAATGTAACCTCACGTATGTGGGTATAGGTTCTTCATGTATTTATTTTATTTCTGAAGAAAGAGCTAGAGGATGGGAGTCATCAAGAAGACCAATGGAAGTATAAAGCCTGCTTTCAAGAATTTTAGTTAGCCATGAGAGATAATTTTAATTTTATGCTTGCATGTTTATTTTCACAAAATCACATGATTAATTTTGATACATGAATATGTTAATATAATTATGCATATGTTTTATAATAAATATCCTCAATTTATAAAAATAAGTGGGAGAGGGATGCTTTAAGAAAACTCCTACGGTCTTCCAGCATTGGCCCATAATAAGACAAAAATAGGTGCCCTGAGGCATCTTCTAGTGGCCTCCCTACGGAAGGTGACTATCTAGTTGGTTACAAGTATGGACCTCTTAGGATAGAATAGAAAAAGACGGGGTGAGGGTAATCTCCCCATAAGAGATAATTTTTTATTTGAGATGATGGTATACACTTGATCAAAAGGGAATGATATTCTCCCCACGTAGTCTATCATTGTCTTTTGAACACCAAAGGATATTAGAAAATATGTTTCATTTGACATGAGATGTCTAGATAGTGAAATCATATAGGATATGATGGTCATCCTAATCATATAAATGACATTGTCATTGCCACGGAGCGTGTTGTTTATAAGGTTAGGTTCCAATGCATTCATTGATAATGGTTTGAGGATACCACTATGCATTCATGAGAGAAAAAGTTATTTTACTGATTATTTGCATTCATGCTAATGTATGTGCTTATATATATGATTCTTAGATGTCTTCATTTAACCCACTTGTTATCATCATGAAAAACTGATGAGATAGCACGTTGTTATATCTTAGCATCGATGTCAAGTATTTTACAGCATCAACATCAGAGTTTTCCAACAACTAGGGATGTGATCCTTAACTTAAAAGAGATGTTTAGGGATTAAGGGTGTCCTACTAGGCAGATTGCCATGAGAGCGCTCATGAACACTAAGATGGTAGAAGGAACTCCAGTAAGAGACCATGTTTTAAAAATGATTGAATTTTTAAATGTGCTGGAAGTTCTAGAGGCTGACATTGATGGTGAGTCCCAGGTTGATATTATCCTTGAGTCGTTGCCTGACTCTTTTTATCAATTAAAGCTCAACTATAATATGAACAAAATGAATTTGACTTTGGCTGAGCTTTTTACAAGCAGTGGAAGGTATTATCGAAAGCCATCCTAGTGCTCATGTGGCTGAGGGTTCTTCTTTTAATCCCAAGCCCAAAGGTAAGGGCAAGTGGAAAAAGAAACAAAACTCCAAAAACTATAAAGGAAATATGGGTCCTAAAGGGGGTGTTGGAAAAGGGAAGAAATGGGCAACCACAAGGGCAACCACTAAGCCCATACGAAAGTGTTTCCACTACGGGGTCATGGGGCAGTGGAAGAGAAACTGTCCAGATTATCTAGCCAAGAAAAAGAACACAGGTATAATCGAATCACTTGTTATTGAAGCAAGCTATATAGCGGGTACTTCAGATTCCTTTGTGTAGACTCCGGTGCAACTAATCACATCTGTAATTCGTAGCAGGGGATTTTGGAGACCAGGTGGCTAAGTGATGGAGAGATTATCTCACACTTGGGAACAAAAGCAAAAGTTACTACAATGTCAGTAAGAGTAGTTAGTAAATGTTTTTTTTCAAATAAGACACTGGTATTTTATGATTGCTTCTATGTCCCTGGCATTGAAAGGAACTTATCGTTAGTTTCAAGTTTAATAAAACAAGGTTATTCAATTTATTTTAATTCAAATATTTTTATTAAACATAGTGGTTCTTTTATATGCTCTAGCACAATAGTTAATGGTCTTTATTTGATTACTCCTGAGATTTATGAGATATATGACACCAAAAAGAATGAACCATCTCAAACTTTACCACTTAAAATAAAAGTTTCTTCTACTAATTAAACTTATCTTTGGCACTTGTGGCTAGGTCATATTAATCTGGATAGGATTAATAGATAGGTAAATGAGGGTCTTTTGCCTTTCTTGGTTGTTGAACCACTGTCAGTCTATATATCCTGTTTGGAGGAAAAGATGACCAGAAGACCCTTTACTTTAAAGGGAAACAGGGCCAAAGAAGTATTGGAGTTAATCCATATTGATGTGTATGGACCCTTAAATATTAGGGCTAGAGGGGGCTATGAGTATTTCATCACTTTTACTGATGATTACTCTAGATATGGTTATATCTATCTATTGCACCACAAGTTAGAAGCCTTTGAAAAGTTTAAAAAGTTTCAGACAGAAGTGGAAAAACAATTAGATAGGAGCATAAAATCACTTCGATATAATTGAGGTGGGGAATATATCTCTAGTGACTTCAGTCAGTATTTATTGGATAATGATATTTTATCCCAGTTGTCTACACCTAGCATGCCTCAACAGAACGGTGTAACAGAGAGGAGAAACATGACACTTTTAGATATAGTGAGGTCAATGACGAGTTATTTTGATTTGCCTTTATTCTTTTGAGGGTATGCATTAGAGACAGCGGTATATATTCTAAACTCAGTTCTAACTAAGTCTACTCCCAAGACTCAGTAGAGCTTTGGATTGGGCGCAAGCTAAGTCTAAACCACTACCAGATCTGGGGTTGTCCAGCCTATGTGCTGAAAGGAAAGACAATCAAGTTGGAACCAAAATCATAATTGAGCTATTTCATTTGCTATCCTAAGGGGGACAAAAGGCTAGCTCTTTTATAATCCCAGTGAGCAGAAGGTATTCGTTAGCACGAATGCCGTTTTTCTAGAGGATGATTATATTATGGGTTAAAAGCCCAAAAGTAAGGTCACCCTAGAAGAAACATCAGATGTTTCTTCTATTCCTCAAGCAAATGATAATCATGGACTAGTTGTCTCTATTCCAACATCTTCTATTACACTAGAGCCACGTCATAGTGGGAGGATTGTCAAACGACCTGATAGGTACATGTTCTTAGGAGAGTCTACCTCAGATGAACATGTTTTAGATCCCAATAGCTACGATGAGGCAATCTATGATAAAGATTCGGGACTTTGGCAGATGGATGTCAAGACAGCATTCTTGAATGACTATCTTGAGGAAGACATCTATATGATGCAACCAGATGGTTTCATAGATAAAGGCCAAGAGCATATGGTATGCAAGTTATATAAGTCCATTTATGGACTTAAGCAAGCTTCCCAAAGTTGGAACATCCAATTTGATCAGGAAATCAAGTCATTTGGTTTTGATCCAAACCCAGATAAACCTTATATATATAAGAAGAGTGAAGGAAGCGTGGTGGTGTTCCTAGTTCTGTATGTAGATGATATACTACTCATTGGGAATGATGTAGGGGCATTGTTTACAATAAAGGTTTGGCTAGTGAATCAATTTGATATGAAGGACTTAGGAGAAGCCAGTTATATCCTCGGAATTAAGCTTTTGCGAGATCGAAAGAACAGGATGTTAAGTTTATCTCAAGCTTCATATATAGATAGAATTCTGGTTAAGTTTGCAATGCATAACTCTACGAAAGAATTATTTCCTTTTAGGTATGGAGTACCTCTGTCTAAGAATCAGTGTCCTAAGACACTTGAGGAAGAGGAACGCATGAAGGTGGTTCCTTATGCTTCAGCTGTAAGAAGCCTTATGTATGCTATGCTTTGCACTAGACCAGATATTTGTTTTGCAGTGGGCTTGGTAAGCAGATATCAATCTAATCCAGGACCAAATCATTAGACTGCCATGAAACATATACTCAAGTACTTGAGAAAGACTAGAGATTATATGTTGAGATACAGATGTGGTGATCTAGTTCTAGTTGGCTACACGGACCCTGACTTTATGTCAGATCAAGACTCTAGAAAGTCAACCTCAGGATATGTGTTTACTCTTGGTGGTGGAGCTATTAGTTGGAGGAGTGTCAAGCAACAATGTATTGTTAACTCAACCACTGAAGCAGAATATATAGCTACCTTTGAAACAGCTTGGCTCAAGAAGTTCCTTTTGGAACTAGGAGTGGTACCACAGTCTCAGTTGCCTATGGTCCTTTATCGTGACAATAGTGGAGCTATAGCTCAATCCAAGGAGCCAAGAAACCACAAGGGTGGAAAGTACATAGAGCGCAAGTAGCACCTCATCAGAGAGATCGTTCAGCACGGAGACATTATCGTCACCAAGGTTACATCTGTGGACAATCTTGCAGATCCTTTGACTAAGGCTCTACCTTTTAAAAGTTTTGAGCTTCATGTGGATAAGATAGGTGTTAGATGTTATAGTGAATGGATGTGAGTGCAAGTGGGAGATTGTTAGGATGTGTGCCCTCATATCCAAGACATTTTAGTATTATTTAGTAGATTTGATTTATTATTGAGTTTCATATTATCGTCACCAAGGTTCCATCTACGGACAATCTTGCAGATCCTTTCACTAAGGCTCTACCTTCTAAAAGTTTCGGGCTTCATGTGGATAGGATGGGTGACAGATGTTATGGGGAATGGATGTGAGTGCAAGTGAGAGTTTGTTAGGATGTGTGCCCTTATATCCAAGACATTTTATTAATATACCCTCTGAGGGACTCTTCTTTTGCTTGCTTGATGTTCAACAAGAATTCAGGACCCTTCCTCAATCTCCTACTGGTCATGAGCCTGTCCAGGAATCTTCTCCCGAGCTCATAGAAACTAGTAACTGAGTTCGGCGGGAGGTGATGGAACCACTTCAGAGCAGTGCCGTTGAGGCTGGTCACGAATGTTCGACATAAAAAGGCCTCAGAAGTGCCGTGAAGGGCCATGGTGTGCTGGTAGTGGGAGAGATGGTCCCCTGGATCCCCTGTCCCATCATACGGGGTGAATTTTGGGACGACGAACTTCTGGGGTCCCTCATCAGCCATGATAGCATTAGTGAATGGGGTGGCAAACCTGCCGAGTAGACTGGCCAATTCGTCTTGTTCTAGGGGGTTTTGAGCACCCCTCATAACAATAGTGCGGTCCATTGATTCAGCAACTTCTTCAGCTCTTATTGATCCCATTGGCAAGATAGGCTGCTGTGAGTCAGGCCTTGCAGCTTTAGGGCCTACATGGGTAGGATGATCTCGGCCCATTACTGGGGGGTTGTTCTGATTCTCCTGGGCCGGTGGTGCAGGAGCAACTTGAGGTTGAGACTCTTGTGGTGCAGGGTTCACTCTTGAAGCCCCAAGGACTAGAACCCTGGTGGTGCTTCGGTAATGGACTTTTGGGATAAAAGCTGGTACCGCTCTACCGGCAGCTGTTGATGGCTAGGGGTCTCCACAAATGTGGACAGCAGTAGGAGGCTGCGCCTCTTGAGTGTTTGTGTTGACGGGTGGATTCTAAGGATTAGCTTCATGATTCTGGGTAAGCATTGCCAGAGTTCTAGACATGGTCAGGAGTTGTTCTTGCAACAATCGATTCTGCCACCTGGTTTCGGCAAGTTCTTGTTGTACGGGATCATTCACTCGTCTTCTTCCTCGTCCTGCAGGTGGTTGAGGTTGAGGGTTCTGAGGATTTTGAGTGTTCCTCCTTGGCCAGAGATTGAGAGCCATAATCCTTCAGAAAAAAGGAGAATGAGTTTTGAAGTAGTAGAGCACTTGGTGATTGTCGATTCCCACAGACGGCGCCAAACTGATGCTGCACTTTTTGGCCCACGTATGCTCTAAGCTCGGCTCCCTGTGGAACACTTAAAAAGAAGATCAGAGGACCACCGGGTTGGCTCCGGCGGTAGCCGCTCCGATGTTTAAGTCAATAAACTAAATTGAAAGACTGTAATGAAAGCCAAATAATGAGTATGAAAATAAAGCATACCTTTAGGGTTTAATTTATAGGCTTGTGGCTTTCCTAAGTTGATTAGGATTTGGAGCCATGAAAGTAGGGGTTCGATCATCGGAGATAGCAGTTACCATGTTGGATATTGTATCAAAATAGAGATAACCATATATGGCAGTTCCCTTGTAAGAGACTGTTTTCTTATTCTCTGCTCGACGTATATTGAGGCGGTGATGAGGTATGATTATCGATGCATTGCACTGAAGGCTCGTATTCGGACTTGTAAGCTTTGCAGAAAAGTAGACCTGCTCTGAAGATACGTACTCGGCCTTTGGGGGTCTGCTCTAAATGGCCGAGCATGAGCTAAATGGCCGAGCATGAGCTGAGTGGCCGAGCATAAGATAAATGGCCGAGCATGAGATAAATGGCCGAGCTTGTAGTTACACGTGTTAAGCGGTGATTGGTTTGTCACATTATGGTATATCAGTATCTATGTAGAGGGGCCAACTACAAAAGTATAGTGTATATGGGTTTACTCTATTCTACTAAGTTGGAGTGTAATTTCAATTATATAGTGTAGTTAATTGAAATGAATTAGTCAATTAAAATTAATTATGAGATAATTAAGATTTAATTGACTAATTGGAAGCTAACTTAGTGGGACCCACTAGATCCCTTCTCTTGCCTTAATTTGGCTAAGCCCTATATATATGATATGTAGGGAGCCATTTGTCATAAGTTTTTGTGCTAGACAAAAATAAGAGGCAACTCACTCTCCTGCGATATGGTTTGCCTAAGGGAAAAGAAGAAAAGACCTAGAGGAGTTAGAGAAGGAAGATTACATCAATCTCTTCAAGAAACCTTCTTCAATAATCAAGATTATCAAGAACAATGTAATTCTAATCCTTTTTCCAAGATTGTATGATTCATATAAAGAAAAAGATCTAAATAGATTTTGAAATCGCTTCCGCTGTGGTTACGAACCCAACAGATTTTAGATTCCCTTCCTCTCCAATTAAGATGTTTCTCTCTTGTTCTAAAACATCAAGCTTTCCTAAGAAGGTGGCTTTATATTCTTTAAGTTGACTCAACATAGTTTGATCAACTTGTAAGATGATCTTTTCTTTTTTACTCAACTTTAGTTTCTTGACTAATTTCATATTAGCTTTCTTAAGATTATGAGATTCATTAAATAATTGCTCATAAGCAACTTCAAAATTACCTTCACTTTCATTATCACTAATCTCAAGATTAGCACCTTTCATTTTCACACTACTAGGTATCCAATCTATGGCCTTAGATTGTAGGCTCTAATATCACTTTGTTGTTGGTCCCTAGTGTGTTTCTAACCTAGAAATGGGGGATGGGTGAATAGGTTAGTCAGCTTTTTGCAACTTTTATCCACAACACCATCTATATCATTGGATTGATGTTTTATGCAATATACAACACTTTGGTCGATTCAATTCACAACAAGACATCCACTCAATTTAGTTGTACAAGTGTTCAGTAAACCAACCAATTCCCCATAATTTTCTCAAACTAATTAATCAATTAATTGATTCAATTATTCAAATTTCAACTCAATTAATCAACTAATCAATTTCTCAATTTTTAAATAATTCTATCAATTAAGCTATAAATTTAATTTTAATTATCATTTCACAAGTTATGATTATTCAATTAGGCGGAAGCATGCTTAAATTGTAAAGAAAATTATGGAATCGAGAAATTCACACCAATTTTGGTGATGAAGAAACCATCACAATCACTTGTGATGGAAAACTCCAAGGCACTCTTTTCCTGATGAAAAATCTCCAATATGACAAATGAATCAATTACAATGGGGCAAGAACATGAACCTAGCTCTTTAGCCTCATTCGATTTGCCGTTCTCGATTTCGACTTGACTCCACAAGCTTCCTCTAACTGGTGTAGATTTTTGACACAATTTTGAATTCCGCATGACCTCAGAGTCCTCTGATGCACAATCATGAATCTCCATACGACCTCAGACTCATCTGATCGCTTTATCCTTGAAATCCACAAAAATTGAACTATGTGATGATGATTGTTTGATCTAGGCTCTCATGATGATTTGGATCAAGGTGATATGATGCAAATCATGCTATAGAGATGAAGAGATATGGATGAAGTATAAATGAATGCTCTCTAATGGAAATTCTCACTTCTCTATAAAGCTTTGCTCTTTAAAACTAATATCCTTAATTTAAAATTAATTTTTCATCTATTTATGCTATGGAGCTCGAATCTCAAATAATTGTTCAAAGCCGAATAGTATTCTATTTTTAAGCAGGGTTCGTTCACACGAGCTAGTTGGTCGTTTGAACGAGCCTTTTCGTTTGAACGAGTATCAAACGACCATCAAACGATGGCTTATTGATGCTTATTTGATCAAGATCAATCAAACGATGGTGGAACAATAAAAAATGACCACTCTCTATTGTTCGTTCGAATGAACCATATTGGTTGTTAGAACGACCAATAGTGGGTTGGTATGTCTCTTGCATTTGTGAAGCCAAAATTCCTAAGTATAAAAACACATGGATTTTGGGAAAATTGTTTCACAAAGCAAGACAACTACACACATAATAAACAATGATATATACAATATGTAATGCATGATATGTGTGAGTGTGTGAGATTAAAATCATAGCAAAAGTCCTAAATACCCAAAATACCTCTCATGATCTAAGGTAGCTGGATGACTTGCACGACAATGAAGCTTGGACCATCTTGGAGTAGAACAGGGACTTTGAGAGATACTAAGCTTAGGACTATGCCATGATTATAATCAAAACACATTTTGTTAAACCGGCTTAGTCAATTATAATAAAGAACCCCGGTCCTGACATGAGGCTAATCTTTCATAGGGAGAATAGTGAGAAAGGAGAGAATAAATCATAGAGCTGTCATATATATCATGTTTGTCCTTCTCTTATCAACTTTTGCATTCTAATAATCTTTTTTAGAGTTCTCTTGTATACTATGAATTTTATCCTTATCATTTATTGAGTGCTTAAGTGCTTCTACATTCCATACACATTGGAATCATTATTAGAAGTTACAAGACCGTTTCTTTGATTTTTTATAGTCTTAAATCACATAAGAGATCCTTACGCTGGTGGATGACCAACACACAAAGGCAAAGCACATACTTCAATTGCATGGAATTTGCACATTGCTAGAGATAGTGGATTTAAGGATCGTGGATGGTGTTTTGTCCATAAAAGGCTAATCAAGTTTGAAGTAGACAATGAGAAGATTTAGGTAGACTAGTGTTAATCCACTAGAGGTGGTAGGTTCCTTGTTTGAGGGGCGATATCTTTGTAGATTTGTACTATGTTCATATTAATTAGTTGATCTTTTGTAGTTGGTGTGATTTTTATTCCACATGAGGGTTTTTCACATAAGATCCTGTATCTCGTGTAATTGGATTATACTTTAATTTTTATGGTTGGATGTATGTTTAAAGTTGAAATTAAAAGTAACATTATTCAAGTTGAGATTGATAATCCATAACATTAAAATATTGATATAAACAAATAAATTTTCTTCCGTAGGTGATCTAGTATCACTTTAAATTTATTTTCTAATAGTGATGATTGAAAGTTATATAACTATACTATGATTGATGTCGCTTTTCAATTGAATTCCATAATTTAGGCATTTCAAATTGCATTTTTGCTATTTTAAGAAAGCTTTAATTTTAGTTATAAGGGTAAATTAAACTGACCCCCCTTGATGTAAGGCTTAATTACACATACACTCATTTAGTTTGCGAAGCTATGCCAACTTATTTTGTCAGAGTTTGTATGATTATAATGTTAATAAAAGAAATAAAATTACCTTACTACCCTTCAATTTTAAACTATAAAAATCCAATATATTAAATTAGAAAGAAAAATAAACTTGGTCTTTATCCCCTTTCCCCCCTCCTCTCTTTCTCTATCCCAATCTCAAAATCCACTACCCACCTATGGGTACCAAATTGGTGGTGAGATCAATGGACAACAACAAATAGCTTTGTCTTCATCGACGATGATACCAAGTAGTTCTATCATCACTTGCCTGTTCTAGGACATATAAATCGACAACACCAAGAAAATTTATCGTCATTTGCCCATCATTCTATAATGTTGACAAACGCAAAAAAAAAATGAAGATTAACAACTAAAAACTAAAACATAAAGAATGGCACCACTGATTGTCTACTCCTAGACCTAGTGGTTTAGTGTTGAAAATATTCTATGTCCTTTTTGGGTAGAGTAAATAAATTGTTCTTGTCACGTCCCGAATTCCAGCGAACTTGAGGCGCGAGTAACGAGACAAAAAAGAAATAAAATAATAAAGAAACAAAGGAAAATCAAGTACAGTTCAACACTTAACTTAATCCATCATTCTGATACAATACATAAAGTCTTGTCCATTAGTTCACGACATACAAAAATAAGAAATAGTCTCGGGCTTATGCTCTTGTACAACATTAAGTGCGCCCCTCGGGCTAAACATAATCCCCAATCATATCATCTCTAAATCTCGCCAGCTGGAGCGTCATCTAAAATGTTTGTCCCATGAATGGGTCAGCTCAACTGCTGGTACAATATAATGCTAATGCAAGAAACAAAATTAAGGGCGTGGCATGTGCAAGTGTACAATTATTTCTATATGGCATTCAATATCATTATGGCAGTACATGAACAGTATGCAGTACATGAGCAGTATGCGTGACACACCCATGCAACTTTATGCCCACCCATGTCTCATGATACGGTCCTTCCCCGCTGGCATGAGTACCGCCACGTATGTCTCGCTTCACGGTCCGGAATCCGTTAGGCATGCGAGTACCTAATGGCCGATTTTGGGTTTTTCACCACAGGATCTGCACCCTCATAATGCACAGCACCATGTGCTCAACTCACGCCATGCACAAGGAACCACACTATGCCAATATGCTCTGATTCATTCATGTCACAATGTAGTCTCAAGGATGCATCTCATTCATACATGAAGCATGCTTTCAATCACATATTTCATAGTCTCAACAGTTCTCAAAGAATATAATCCACACACACTATACTAACACATGTGATATACACATAATCATTATCCACATTGTCACCCAACTTGCAGCAAGATAGCATGAATCACATAAGCATGTGAACAATCAAACAAACATGTGAAGCATCAAGTCGGCAAAGCAAGTATTCCTAAATTCAATTCTATTTCTTACTTAGCACAATATATCGTACCTGATAATCGACCTCAACCTGGGAAAGTGTACTCATAGTATAGTAGGATCACTGTGAGAATACCGAAGGTCAGATCACCTTCTCCTTGCCTTTTCGTGTCCCTAAAATTATAACATGTGACTCAGTTCATTTGTTTCCTGAATGATGCTATTCACCAAATTTATGTCTTTATTTTTATAAGTTTCTATTTTGCTAAATTAAAATCTACTATTGAGTCCGGAACGTCGAAGAAAATAAGTTTAGGTTTTCGTGGAATTCAATTCGGACATCTGGGCTCAAAAGGGCAAAACAGTCATTTTGCACTCTTCATGGGTCCTTACATTTTGAGACCTCTTTTCACAAATCGGACTCCACAGTTGAGTCCGGAATGGTCGAAATAATAAAGTTTCACTATTTGTTTACTTAATTTGGAGTTCGTTGACTGCGTTTCAATTCAATGGCATTTTGGTAATTTTAAAGGTTACTACGGGTCTTTTATTTTTTGGGACCCTGTCTCGTAAAACGGACCTCACCATTGGCCTCAGAATGGTCGAGATAGTCAAAATACACTAATGACTTGTCCCATTTGGACTTCGGATTTTGGAATATTTAAATAATTAAATTAATATTTTATTAATATTTTACTCTGGTGGGGTCAAATCATAATAATTTATAGTTAGGGGGGTCAGTTGGTAATTTCTGAAAGTTTTGGGTCAAATTTCAATTTCTAAAAAAGTCTAGGGTTAAATTTGTAATTTCTCAAATTTCCTATTCTCAATTCGATTAGCCAAACAGGGATTAATCCAGAACAGGGATAGGATATCCCTATTCCTGTTTCAATTTCAATTTTCAATTTCTTACACCCGTAGCCAAACAGCCCATTTCAACTTTTAATTTAAAACAACAGGACGACACGTGGCAAGGGCGGACCGCCCAAGCCCGACCCAAACCCGAACCGGACCTGAACCCGAACACCCCCCCTTCTTCCCCGTTTTTTTGGCGACGTACCAATAGGGTTCCGGCGCTCTCTCCAGCGCCGGTGACATTTTTTCGACGAGTTTTTCATGGTTTCCGAATGTGGTTCTCTTCGGATTTTCTCAAGGGTTTCATATATATGCTTGGTTTTGGATTTAAACCACTAGATTTTCACGAATAAGGGTTCAAACATTTCGGTCAACTCTCCGGCCGACCCTCCTCTTTCATTTTCGTGACAGTTTGGTCACGGTTCAACCTCCATTTTTATCCTAATGGGTTTCTGCACTATGGAGGAACAATCCCTCCTTCCCAAAAGCAAGTTTTAAACCAATATTTCCCAACCACCCAATTATTCAACCCACCTGCAACTCACTTTTTCTATCTCATTCCCTAACCATTTTAAGTGATTTCTTTTGCAAAATGATCCATATTTCATACACTATAAGACCCAAGAATTAAAGCTAAACAATATGCTAGGAAACGGAAAAATCAGAATTGAACCACTCACGGTTTTTCTGGGTTTCTCTCTCTAGCTGTGTGTCTCCTTCACCTTCTGGTTCCAAGCTTGATTCAAGCTCCAAGATCCCCTTCTCCTTTCCAGAATTCTCTCTCTCGCTCTCTGTCTCTCTTTTCTTTCTCCCTTCCCAACCGACCGAGACATATACACTCCCACACATCCACTCTCTCATGTCACCACCTGTACAGCCCCTTTTCTTGACTCTTCTTCTCTATTCAGCCACCCTTGTTCCTCTACAATGCAGCTTTGCATTAAATGCAAAGCTGCCCTATACATATACCTACACCTTCACTCAATTACACACACCGTAGACACACACACTTACACGACACCATACACACGGTCTGTCACACACACACACACACCAGACCTGTTGCACACACAGTGCACACATGCACTGTTTATCTATACATATACATATACATATATACATGTACATATATTATCCCCCACATATACATATACATATATTATCCCACACATATACATACCATATACATAACACACATGCATCAATAATAATAATAATAAAAAAATTTAATAACCAAGAAAATTTTATATATAAAAAAAAAAAATTCGGGTTATTACAGTTCTCTTATGACTATAACTATCCAATCACAAACTAATACTGAAGGTTTTAATAATGAAATGCATACCACTAATTTCTCAATTTGGTATTTAAGTTGATGAGAAGGTCGAGGGTACTGGTGATGATTAAGGTGCAGTGTTGGTGGAGAATTAGGTTGAGTTTCAACATAGAGTTTGTCGAGATTAGGTGAATAAGTGGTATTTCACTCTTCAAATAACAAAACAACATTCTTAATATGATATATCAATTCCTTCCATGAATATTAAAAGATCCCAATCCACTCATTCATTCCATTTAAAAGCTCACGTGAATCAAGGTCAAAAAATTCTTCAACCTCTATATTTAAGGAAGAGGATAAATTTTTTCCCTTTTTCTAAAATCTCAAATAGCTAGATCTTAATTTATGTTATTTCAACAACAATATAAGAAATTTATTTGATAATCATAGTAGAGTAACAAATCATAAAATTTTGATGGTTGCTTTTTTTAGTTTCATCTTCATCTTCCATTTTTTTAAATAAAAGAAAAAAAAGTCGCCCTAAGACAAAGGCATTGTGCTTGCATTTCCCATTCCTTTTCGAGATTTTGACACTTGGTAATTTCGTTCTTAGTAGAGGGCCTAACTAGTAACTAGAGTTCTGAGTTTATAATATGGGTGGGACTTGGATAATATTATATACATACATGTGTAGCGACCTAAAAATTACCAAAGGTTATTTTGGTAATACCTCCAGAGTGATTATGATAGGCACCATGGTGGACCGAGTCTTAACGATCCTTTACAAGTTCCAGATGGGCCAATCACAAGGTCGAGAGCTAAGAAGTTAAGTGCACAAAACGCTAATTGGGTGATTTTCGTACAGTTTCGACGTTACTTCGTAATCTGGGTATAACTCTCTCATCTGAGCTCCGATTGAGATGATTAAAGATGCTATGGAAACCCAAGGAATAGTTCTACAACTTTCATGTTTTGAGTTTTCAGATATTTGGACTGAATCAAGGTCAAAATCGAGTTTGAAGTTGCTATACCTGCACTAATGACGTTTTTGGCTACGCAAAATTCTAACTTAATTAGTGGATTTCTTTTATTATTTTTAGTTAGTATTTTAGGATGTTTTGGGCCTAAAAATGTTTAGCCCATGTCTTTTATTTAATGTAGGCCTTATTCAGCCCTAGGGTTTCATAGGATGTTTTAAAAAGAACTTGTAGCCGCATTTGACAGACAGATGATTATTCAGTAAATTTTTGGGGAGTATTTTCTCTGCGGTTCTTTGAAGAACTATCTGAACTTATCGGGATTTCCCGTGACGTTCACCAATGACTTATCAAACGGATTTCCACCACCGTTTGTGGCGTCTTCCTTATACCGAGGTTCTTGTTTCGCACTAAACAACCGGTTGAGGTTAAATATACCAAGGTTCTTGTTTCGCACTAAACAACGGGTTGAGATTAAATATACCGAGGTTCTTGTTTGTCGTAAACAACGGGTTGAGGTCATATATACCAAGGTTCTTGTTTGTCGTAAACAACGGGTCGAGGTCTTCCATTCAGATCTGATTATAGAACGATTTTGGATTCTCTTTTTTGTTGTCGGGTCTTGTTATTTTTTTGGCGAGGTTCGCATCAGATTATTTGGCTAAAATTTCGGGGACGAAATTCTTATAAGGGGTAAAGAATGTAACAACTTGAAAATTTATCAAAGGACGTTTTAATAAATTTTCAGTCTTAATTAATGGCAAATAATTAATTAATGGAAACTGCATCAAATTAATTATAAAGATAATTAATTAAAAATAAATATAACATTGCGAAGCTAAAATATAATTTTAGCAACTTATTCGAGGTTGGTGTGGGCCGCGGGGTATTTGCAATTCATATGTTGAAATTAGATACCCTACTAATTTTGGTAAGATTCTAATACAGTTACTTTACAAGCGCATGTGTATGCACGTGTGGCCAACTGGCTACGCAGCACCTCGATGAGCATACAAAGCTTTTTTAAGAAATTTGTGGAGATATTTTAAGAAGATGTTAAAAGGGAATCATTTTAGAAAGAGATTTTGTATGTGAGGATGTAGGGTAACTTAGACAAGTGTGTGACATGACTGATGGAATGACACAAAACCATCACCTTCTCCACTTTCCTTTCTCTCTCGGGGAGAATTCCCCCACTTCTTCCAATGTTCAAATCTCTCTCTCCTTCTTACTCGAAGGTATGTGTGTGTGTGTAAACATAGTGTAAAGTGTATGTATTGTGTCTAAAGGAGAGGCCATCATTAAAGGACCTTTTTGAAAGGCCATACATGTTGTGTGGGGGAAGAACTTTATGTTTGTAAGGCTGTGTGTGCATGTGAAAAAGATTTTGTGCACAATATAATATCTATATCTAATTGATTACACATCATGCATTAATCTTAGCCATTCATTTATAGGATTCATTGTGAGCTATTGGATTAAACTTCCTTAGTTTTTCCCCTATAAATAAAACCCTTTGACCACCATAATTCAGGGTTCACATATTCACAGGCTCAAAAATTCAAGGTTACAATTCCACATCATAATCAAGAAACCAGGTGCTACAACAATTATCCTTCTCTCTCTTCCATATTTCTTGAAACCTTGTTCTACATAAGAAAAAGTTCTAATCCATGAAAGACAAAGTTCCATACCATTAAATATTCAGTCCAAGGAGTTCAAGCTCAAGCCTTGTCGGATTTAACACAAACAATTAGCTACACTCCCTAAAACCCTAATATTTTCTCTTCTCCTAATTTAATTTATCCTATCACTCTTGATAGAATAAATTGAGTTACAGAACTACGTTGGCTCTGATTCCATTATCTGAGTGGATACGTAGGATGCCCTATGGGCCCAAATCTACTCTTTTTATTTTAGCAATCTACTTTATGTCTTTTTTTTTATTATTTCATTCATGTCAATCTTTTTCTCACATCCCATCTCTCCCATTATGACCTTTTTATTATTTCATTCATGTCAATCTTTCTCTCTCAACTGGGCTTATTCTATTTATTTAGTTGTTCTTCACTTATTTTTGGGTTTGGGTTACTTATTTGTTGGATGTATTTTTATCCGTTCATGTCATTATCTATGTATACTCACTTTTTATCTTGTTTATGTCATGGAATATTAAGCCTTGTAGATGAACACTTGAGGCCAATCCATTTGGACTAGGTGGGATGAGTGCCTAACCCCTTCCCATCTCATACCTTAGCTCTCAAATTCAGATTTCTTTGGTCCAATGTAGATCAATTTTTCTTTACTTTATTTTAACCATGTTAAGGGGTTTCAGTTTTTCTTTGCTATCATTTCTATATATATTTTTCATGGGTTGTATTAGGTTTGCTTATTATTTAACCTAAAACAAGCTGGAGACTCCTTTGTCTATTCATATACATCCTAATCTAAAAAGTGGGCGTGGTGTGTTCCTCTCCCACTTCAAAGGAGCGGACTTTAAAAGCCATGTCTAGATTTTTTCGGCGCTTGTGTAAGGACCCGAAAAATCATCAAAAAGTAATTCGGTAAATTTTCAGCATAGGCTAAGGACAAACTAAAGATAAATCAAAGATGAGTCAAATAAATTGTGAAACAAGTTTATAAGTCATCAAGACACAATGAGGCTAAAAATGAATTTTGATAATTTGTTCGTGATTGGTGTAAGTCACGGGGCTACATAGTCCTTTACAAGACATAGATAAATATAAAAGAAATGAACTACATATTTTGACTCAAACTTTTGAATTTAGCTAGTGTACCAAGTTTGGTGCGATTCTGAGACAGTTTCAATTCGAGCTAATGTGCATGCATAGTGGCCCAATTGGCCATGTGGTACCTTGGGAAACGTGAAAAGTTTATCCAAGAAGCTAAATAGATATTCTAGAATGTGAACACATGTCAAAAGTATGGTGGTGAAGGGTATGCTAGTGTGTGTGAGGGTGCATCTTAAAGGGGAGAAATTAACACTTGATGTGTCTTGATGGGACAACCAAATTCTCCCTCTTTCCCCCCTTAGTTGGATAACCTTTCTCTCTTTCGCTCTTTTTTTTTTTTTTTTCTTCACCATGGCTACACATAGGAGCCGAGTGTGTGAGTATGTGTGTGCTTGTTTGGGTAGCCACGGGAAGAGGGGGAGAGTGTTGTGTCTGTGTGTGAAACAAATGAGGGGGAGAGAATGATGATATGCGTGTGTATATGTAAGTGTGTATGTGTGTTACACACACAACGAACCAGCCAAAACACGAGAAGAAGAAGAAAATAAAAGAGAAGGAAAAGAAGAAAAGAAAATAAAAGAAAAAATGGGCAGTTAGAAAAAGAGCTTGGCAGCCATGGATGGCTAACCTTGAAGCTCTCTCTCTCTCTAAACGGTTGTAAATCGATGTAGGGTTCTTTGAATTCTTTTGGGATGAAATCTAGTTTTTTGGACATATATGAGTGTGTATATGTATGCATGTATGTGTGACAGCATGTATATGTATTCATGTATATATATATATATATATCTATATATATATATATGTGTGTGTGTGTGTTACTGTTGTGTTTAATTGAACGGAGTGAATAGAGGGTTTTTGAGAAGTTCAAGATATTGGGTGGAGCTCGTTGGAGTTTCAAAAAGCAAATGGGAAAGAAAGAATGAGAAAATAGTGCTTGGAAATAGGGAATTGGTGAGTTGCAAACTCGTTGGAGAAAAATCGGGTTTCAGTGGAAACCTTTGTTTTTGGCTCATTCGATCCACAAAATCTGTCCAAAATGATTTCAAATGGGATTTAGAGCATTTTAGAAAGAAAAGGAACCAAAAAAAAAAAATTAAGAAAATTATAAGAAAACCACCTCACTGGAAAGTCGACCTTCACCGGAGCCGACTGTGTTTAGGCTTCTAAAACTCCAATCCTTGAGCCAAATGAAAAGAAAATTTGATAAATGAAACCTTAGATAAAAAATAATCGAGAAACCGTAAAGAAATCGTCGAAAAAATCACAATTTTTGGTGCTGTCGTTGGAGAAGGAGGCAATGTTTTGGTGGATCCTTTGATCAACAACTCGTGTTGATCAGTCAATGGGTTGACCCAGTCAAAAGTTGACTGGGTCTAGTTAATGGGTTAACTAGGTCATGGATCGAGTCGCGGGTCTAGGCCGTAGGCTGGACCTTGGTATTAGGCATGGGTAGCCTGTTCGGTTACGCAGACATAAGAGAACTAGTTTTGGTTCAATTTTCAACTGGTTCTGGGAAAGAACTTGTTCAACAGTGAACCAGTTCTGGGCAAAAAATTACAAAAATGCCCTTTCTTTAAAATATTGAAATTTAAATACAATTAAAATAAAAGAAAGGTCATTTTTAAGGTTTTCGGGTATTCTGAACTCAATGGCAGAGTCAGGTTGGACATTCGGGGACCCGAGGTGGTCCCACATGAATATAAAAATTTATAAAAATGCCCCTAATGATAGTTTAAAAAAGTTAAAGGCTAATTAAAATTCGAAAGGGGCTTTTTCAAAGTTGTTGGATAGTGGAAATTAAAATATATGATCAGATTGAACAAATTGGAACCCTGTGATGGTCCCATATAAAGTGAGAAAAATATACCTCTTTGACAAAATTTAAAAAGATCAGCTCAAAATGTTATTGTATCATGGAGATGTGTAGCCTTACCTATGGATCACCCACCTCTCCCTCAGCCAGGCGATGTGGAATGCATTACCCTATCCCATTACCCTCTCCCCCTTAGGCTCAGCCTCACCGGTGGGCGTGCAGCGGCGTGCAAACATCTCCACACTCCCTATTAGGGTCTGGTGCTGATCCCATCTGTAATGACTCACTCCACATGACACAACACATAATGAAAATCCTCAAACCATGCTAACTCATCAATGTCAAACCCCTAAATCCATCCAAACATCAAGACCCACCTCAATAATTCAACACAATAACAAATAAAGAAAAAAAATTCTCACTGTTCACAAGGACATCCCAAAGTCTCTCACCCGCATGTGATGACCATTTAACTAATCTCAAATCAAGTCATGAAATCATCTAATAATTCACCACAATGGCATCAATATATCACCCGTATCTCAATGTAACTTAATAACCTATTATTCTCCCAAGGTTATTCTAACTCATCGAAGCCTACCAATAGCCTACCACATGAATATCCAAGCATTAGAATCCATCCCAAAATATACCTACATATATATATATATATATACATAGCAATAAGTACACAACCTGCTATACAGGTAACTAGGTATACATCCAACCCTATAGACATCCAGGCTTATAGCCCATCTTACAAACAACAAGAACATAGTCTACCCCTTAATTTCACTCGGTCTACTGTATAGATATAAGCATCTAGCTTTAGTTCATCAATGACTTAGCATACCACACCTTGTACAATTTCACACCGTAAAGCAACAATCACTCATCCAATCATGTAATCCAAACCAGCCCAATCAACTTAGAGTCTAAGCTTCTCTCACTATCCTTAGGTACTCAAACCTATGCCCTAATACTACCACGTATCAGAGTCCACACACTACACAATGCTTATAAAAACTTCCAAACTATGCATTGCGTCCCATTGTGTTTAACAACACCCTACGGTCTCTAGGTATTCGAACTTTTGCTCTGATACCACGTTGTCATGCCCCGAATTTTTGCAAACCCGAGGCACGACTGACGAGACAAAAAGAAAATAAAATACAGGGCAGTCTAGACATAAAATAAACATGCATCCATTTTCATCAATACAAATAAAAACATAAAATACATCCCATAAATACATCGTTCACATGGCATTTGGGCTTAAGCCCTTACATCTTAAAATATGCCCCACGGGCCAAAACTACACCAAGTCTGTTCTTTCAATTAGGATATCACCAACCTCATATAGCCGGGTCGTCATCTGAAATGTATGTCCCACGAATGGGTCAGCTCAACTGCTGGTATAATGCAATGCTAATGCAAGAAACAAAGCTAAGGCATGGCATGTGCAAGTGTACATTTATCTCTATATGCCATGCAATATCATCAATGCATTACTTGAACAGTATCCATGATGCACCCATGCAAGCACCATGTCACACCCATGTCACCAATCAAATCACACAGTAACAGTTCTCATTCATTACTTCATCAAATTCTCACAAATATAAAAAAGTACAAAACACATAAATAACCAATCTCAACTCATCAAATAATTACGATCTGAATAATTCCCAAACAACAGTTAAGCATATGCATCATTCAATTCACCCATGAAATGTCCCTAAACTTAACCCCACTTCTTACATTAGCAAAACACCGTACCTGATGGTTGCCTCAACCCAAGAAGTCACACTAGTAGTGTAGTAGATCTAACAGTAATGATGTAGAATTTAGACCACCTTTTTCCTGCCTTTCGGTGTCCCTAAAATCATAAAACGTAACTCAGTTTATTGCCACTTGAATTATGCTATTCATCAAATTTTATGTCCTTATTTTATTGTTTTCTATTTTGCCAAAATAAATTCTACCATTGGGTCCAAAACGTCAAAGAGAATAGGTTTAGGCTTTTGCGAAATTCAATTTGGACATCCGAGCTAAAAAGGGCAAAACAGTCATTTTGCACTTCCACAGGTTCTCACTTCCTGAGACCTCTTCTCATAAATTGGACTGCACAGTTGAGTCCAGAATGTTCGAAACAATAAAAATCCACTATCTTTTTATTTTAATCGAGGTTCGTTTGATTGTGTTTTGACTCAGGGGCATTTTGGTAATTTTTAAGGGTTCCACGGGTCTTTTATTTTTCGGGACCTCGTCTCATGTCACGGACCTCACCATTTTTCTTAGGAGGTCCAAGATAGTTAGAATACATATATGACTTGTCTTAATTGGACACCGGGCATTTCGGGTCTATTTAATTTAATTAATTAAGTTTTATTAAATTAAATTTCATCAAGTATTATATATATATATATATATATATTTAGTTTGCAATTATGGACGGATGAAATGGGTGGCACGCTGGCCAGCATGTCACCTCCCTCCCAATAGATACTGCCTTCGAGTCCCACCAGGTGGGCTTAGTCTCAGCATAGCCTACCATTCCGAGATTGATGGGCAGTCCGAGAGAACAATTCAGATATTGGAGGACATGTTGCGGTTTTGTGTCCTGGACTTCAAAGGGAGCTGGGAGGATCAGCTTCCACTAGTAGAGTTCACTTATAACAACAGCTATCAGTCTAGCATTGTGATGGCTCCATACGAGGCACTATATGGTAGGAAGTGCCGATCTCCAGTGTGTTGGACCGAGGTAGGCAAGAGGAAGCTGTACAGCCTTGAGATAGTGGAGCAAACTACGGCAAAGATTCGATTGATTAGGCAGTAGCTACTAGCAACTCCAAGATGCCAAAAGAGCTACGCCGATGTACGGAGATGAGATTTGGAATTTGAGGTGGGCGACTTTGTGTTTTTGAAAGTGTCACCCATGAAGGGCGTAGTGAGATTCAGGAAGAAGGGAAAGCTGAGACCTTACTACATTGGACCATTGGAGGTCATGAAACGAGTCGGACCGGTGGCATACCAACTTGCCTTACCAGCGGAGTTAGCACATATGCATAACGTCTTCCATGTTTCCATGTTGAGAAAGTGCCTGCATGATCCCAGCCAAGTAATCAAGCATGAACCGCTAGATGTTCAGGAAGATCTGACATATGTTGAGCATCCAGTGCAAATCCTGGATTGCCAAGAGCAAGTTTTGAGAAATAAGACCATCCCTCTTGTGAAGGTACCATGGAGGAACCATCAAATCTAAGAAGCCACGTGGGAACAAGAGGATGAAATACATGCAAAATACCCACATCTCTTCGCAGTTTAAGATGCGCCAAGTTTGAGGACAAACTTTTTTTGAGAAGGGGAGGATGTAACACGCCGAACTTAGATTACCGATTAATTAGTGTAATGATATTTTTTTTTTTTGAAATTTAATGCATTAATTATCTATTTTAGCTTTATTTTAACATTACAAAAATTTGAATTAGCAAACTACAGAGATCACAAAGAAATAATAACCGACGCAAGGCTTTGGACCTCGAAGCCAACCCAAGTAGGAAATTACCAGAAGAAATCGTTTCGTAAAAAGAACAATAGAAAAGAAAATATAAAGGAAAAAGCCAAAACGGTAAACTGCGTTTGCCAAATGAGACATAAGCATAAAATGAAGGGAAAATAACAAAAGTGAGGCCAAGGGGTTTTAAACCCTTGACCAAGTGAGGCAAGGTTTTAAACACCTAAAAAATTACCAAGTGAGCTGCCAGCACTTTTGTGCTTAAATATAGAACTAATATGTATATAAGCCCTAATTAACCACTTCTACCTCCCAAAATGGCCAATGGCCATTCATGCACCACCTCATCTTCCATTAAGCCCCTCCACCTTAACCCAACTCAGCACACCTCAGCCACCACCTTAGCACCACCTCAGCCCTATGATATATACATGTGTATATGTATATATATATATATATAAGGACCTAGGTATTTTAAAATGCCTTTTATGTGTGTGCTACATGTTTAGTGTGTGAGAGCAGAATAGTGTGTACATGAGAGGTAGGGTGTGTGTTAGTGAAACAGTGTATGAGTGGAAGGGTGTGCATGCATGCATGTGTGTGTTTTCTTGAAGGTCTACAACTAGAGGATAAAGGGAAGGGGGTTGTGGCTGCATTGAAGGAGCCCTAAAGGGATCAGAATCGAGCCACAAAGTGAGGAGAGCCATTGTCCAGAAGTTATAACCATATAACCCATTGAACTCCAATTATTCTTTTTCAAAAACCACACACACACACACACACACACACACTCTTCTTAACAATTGTCGAATTTACCAAACAACACTTTTCAGAGGGATAACTTTGACAATTATACATGAAACCATACAATTCTAGTATGTATGCAGTTACATTTTATTAGGACCAAGGGGTCCAATATTGTAATTGCCTAATATGGTTTGACAACATGTGCTTTGTGTGCAATCAATACATAAGTCCTAGGACTGAGCACCTTAATGCCCCTTCTACTCCAAGATCGTCCAAGAGACATTACTGTGCATCACTACCGGTCGACTTGTTTGAAGGGTATATTGAACTTTTGTTTTGATTTGAATTTTACACACTCGCACATTGCATGCATTACATATAGTTTACTTCATAATATCATGTATGTGTTAGACTTGTGACTGTGAAACAATTTTTTCAAAATGCATCTTTAAAACGTAAGGAAAAATTATGTTCACAAGACAGGAAATGAATGAGCAACTCTCTGTTACTCGTTCGAATGAACAACATGAATTCATTTTCATTCGTTTGAAATGCTTGTATCAAACAAAGAGTTGGAACCTCAGAATTGTGCTCATTTGATATTCGTTCCTTGTTCGTTCAAACAAATGAGGGCTAGTTCGAATTCAAACGAACCCTAGGTGGAAAATAGATTTATAATTTCTTTTGTAGCTCATTTTGGATTGAACAAGTTCATTGCAAGAATTCACAAAACTTCAGTTGAGAGTAGTGAAAAACAGAGTGAAAGAGATTTCAATTGTGAGAGCTAAGTACTTGAGAGATCAGAAAGCTTTCATGAGAGATCAATCATAATTATCATTCATACATCTCTTTACTTTCATTCATTGATTGATTTAGATCATCTATTAGATCCAAATGACATCTAAGAGCCTCTTGTTCATGTCAATGTCACCATTGATGAAGTATGGAGTTCAAGGTTGAGGATTCGGCGTTGAGCGATCGATGGACACCGAGATTATGAGGATTTGCAATTGTGGAGCATCTAGATCGGACGACTCCAAGACCGTTGAGGATTTCGGTTATATGAAGTTTCTAGCTATGAGAAGCTTAATGATTTAAGAGGAAATTGAAGACGTAATTGGGTAGAACAGAGCTTGAGGTACTAAGCTTGTTTGTAAATACGTTGTAATTCAATTTTCTTCATAGTGGAACTCTTCCTTGAGTATTAGCCCGGCTCCAGAGTTTTACTCTAAAGATTGTTGTCCTTGGTAGTTTCCCCATCATCAATCAGTTTGCAAATCTCTCAATTACTTCATCTCTTTTAATTTACTAATTGCTTTGCATGAATGCTTTTACTAAAATATTGATATAGATATTAAGTTTTCATGAATGTCACAATTGAGCTATAATTTGATTAATTAAAATCTTAATTGAGCCACTGAAATTGTGAATTGAATTAAATTGACATTTGGTCACTTAATTGAATTTTGTATTAAGTTGATTAATTGAATATCAAATTAAATTAGATGATCAATTAGGTTGTGTTGATAGCTTTGTGTTGTTGGATAATTCTTGATTATTACATTGATGGATAGACTTATATGTTGGATTAATCACGTCGAATAATTTAATTATTGTATCGTTGTTGTAAATAATAATTATAATTAACAATTGATAAAATTTTAATTTTAGAATCAATCTATTCAACCCTCCTTCTAAACAAATTCATGCTTTGAGACTTTCAGTGATATCCTCCACATCACATTTGATTCACATGCTTTACGCTCCCTCTCTCTCCCTCTCCCCCAACCAATATGTTAACATATGTGGCATCTATAATCTATCATCAACGTCGACTTTTCTCCTCTCTCTCCGCCTTCCTACCTGTAACACCACTCTCTACATTTCCTACAATTAGGGAATGTGTGTACGGTGTTATGTGAGAATGATTAAACTAAAAGGTTTAGCTTGCATTTTAGAAATATGTTCTTGGAGAATTAATTGTTTCAGGATTAATTTTTTAATTGGGTACTTGATAAAAAAATGTTAAAAGTGATTATAAAATATTTATTTTTATATTTATACATTATTTAATAAATACATTAAGTATAATAAAAACATATAATTTAAATGATATTATAAAAAAATATAAATAATAAGGATAAAATTTTAACTCCAAAACACCTAAAATGGAGTTGGAGCAAAGGTTCAGTTTTGATTTAAAAGAATAAAGTTTTTGTTTGGTCAATAACTACAAATCCAAACTATTGATTGGTTGGTGAGAACCGCGGCTTAATTTGGATGGAAAATCCATTTCTATATTATATATCCGTAATGATTTCAAAATATATAGTTTCAAACTACTCTTTCGGATAAAGAATGAGATTGGTCCAATACAATAATTGTACTTACATCAACCCACACCCATTAGGATTTAATTCAATTAACAATTAAGAAGTATCATAAAAAAAATATGAGTAACTTTTTTTCCTGGTCAGGTCAATAAAGTCATGAAATATTTCGATTTATTTATCTCTTATTTTACATATAATAATGGATTTACCTGGACCAATACATGATTTTCTTTTAGTCTTTCTGGGATTGGGTCTTATATTAGGAGGTCTAGGAGTGGTATTACTTACCAATCCAATTTATTCTGCCTTTTCATTGGGATTGGTTCTTGTTTGTATATCCTTATTCTATATTCTAGCAAACTCCCATTTTGTAGCTGCCGCACAGCTCCTTATTTACGTAGGAGCTATAAATGTTTTAATCATATTTGCTGTGATGTTCATGAATGGTTCAGAATATTACAAAGATTTTCATCTTTCGACCGTTGGGGATGGGGTTACTTCGATGGTTTGTACAAGTATTTTTGTTTCACTAATTACTACTATTCTTGATATTTATTTTGGTGTCATGGCGTGGGCTCCGGCTCCAACCTGAATTTAAGGAATTTTCTGTGAAAAACACAAATGTAAGAAGGGTAATTGAGTTTGGTCGTTAAAACACATAAAAGAGGGGACAAAATGCCCTCAAACAAAGTCTTTGTGGGGGACTGAATGACAGATGCTTTTGTAATTTTATCATCTTGTGTGTTTTTTTTTTTTTTTAAATTTATTGCATAGATATTTTAGCAATATTTGCAAGCTTTCTATTAGGAGTATGCACGTCAAACCGTATTTATTTTTGTAAAATAGAGATTAAGATAAATTACACAAAAAATTTTTTGAAATTTTTTATAATTATAAAAATATGTTATGAGATTTTTGAAATTACAGTGTTCTTCTTTATTTTTACTAATAAATTACACATACTTTTCTTTCAATATTTTTTTTTCTAAAATTGCAACAGTATCCCTTTTATTTTATTTTATTTTTTTATTTTTTTTAATTTTGATCAATTTTTTAAACTTTTTAATTTTTAAATAAATATTGATTAAAACATTCTTCATCAAAAATAAAAATATAAGTTATTTAGTTTAAACATTTTTTTTATAAAACAAAAAATTCTTCTAAAAAAAGTTAAAAAAATTTAGTCAAAATTGAAAAAAATGTAGAGAAGAAAACATGAAAAGTGTATTTTGTCATTTTAAAAAAATAAAATAGACAAGAAGAGAAGTATATATAGTTTGTCAGTAAAAATAAAGGAAGACTATGTAATTTTAAAAATATCATAAAATATTTTTGTAATTGTTAAAAATTTCATAGAAAGTTACTATAATTTAGCCTAAAAATTAACTAATTGTTTTTAAAAAATGAAAAAATAATTAGTTAAAAAAATTAAAATATACTTGACAAATGTCATTCATGATCCCTTTTATCGGCAAAGATTTAATTTAACATTAAATTACTCAATTATTTTTTCACATGACCAAAGGGCAGGTTTAATTTTATTTTTATTTTTTACAAGAAGATAAAATAGAAGTTATTAGAGCATCTTCAATCCACACTTTTTATTTTCAGCTTTATTTTTACATTCTTTTTTTAAATTTAAAGATGATGATTTCACATTTTTGTATTTTTATTTTAACCGTACTAATTTTCAAATCACCATGCATCCTTCAAATCTCTAATATTTTTATTAAAAAAAATTAAAAATTACATACCAATCTTCAGTTGGCTACTTCCAGTCTATCGTCCTTAAATTTAACTTTATTTTAAAATGAATAATAATTTAAAGATCATCATCACATATTTTTTCAATTTTCAAATTTCAAGATTCATAAATGAAGGTCATCTTCCAATCTTCAAATTTAAAATTGAAATGAAGATGAGTTGAATTTGTACTTTTTTATTCTCACTTTAAAATTTAGATAAATTACATTAATTTTTATTGAGAACCTTTCATATTTTATTCAACAAATTACAAATATCTTTTTTCTCAACTTTTTTTTTTTTCAAAATGCCAATACTATCCCCTAGGATACCCTTTGTTTATTTATTTATTTATTTATTTTTTAGAATCTTGATCAAATTTTTTAATTTTTTAATTTTCAAATAAATATTAATTAAAATCTTAAATTTACTTTTATATAAAATTAAAATAAGTTAATTTACTTTAAATTTATTTGAATATAAAATAAAAAAATCTTTAACAAAAAAATTAAGGAACAATGGATCAAAATTAGAAAAATGTAAAATAAAATAAAAAGAAAGGGATAGTTTTGAAAAAAATTAACTCAAATGCGTATTTATAGTTTATTAACAAAAGTAAAAGTAATTAATATAATTTTTAAAAGTTTTAAAAAATATAATGTAATCATAAAAAATTAAAAAAATAGTATAATTTAACTTAAAATTTTAATTTTAAAGGCGGATCGAAGATGAATTTATCAAGAAAAGTAAGTAAATGTTGCACTAACTCCAATGTATATTTTCATTAATTTATTCCGAACCATTTCTAGTAGTCTAATTACTTTTTTTCTAGTTAGAACCCTTTCTTTTTTTTGGCTTAACGGTTGGAACCCTTTCAAGATTCTACTTGATAGATATGTTCTTATACCTATAAAAAATGTGTATATATACAACAACATATATAGAGTGAGAAACGATTCTGTTACCGAAGAACTGAAACAAGACTTGCTCTGCATTCATCATAAAGAGAAAAAACTCGTGGGGGTCTATCCTGCTTGGACACTAATAGCAACGATGGATGCTTCACAAATAAAAATGGGTTAGCTGTCGCAGCACAGTAGACCTATTCTGGTTTTATCTTCTTTTGATAATGGTTTTGGTTAAGTAGTCTAATCAACAAGTCCAATAAAACCCATTAGTTTATATTGGGATTGGGATTATGAAGAATCATCATCCCTGCATCAGCAGCAGAAGAAGTTGACTGATGTGGGAGGGGGGTTTGTAGGGTTGACGACTGAGAAGACAAGTAAAGCAGGTAATTTCAGTTGAACAAGTAATAATAATTAGAGTTCTACCCACCCCCACCGTGAAACCCGGACTCTCACATGTCCTCTTGCTTGCCTGCCTTTCTCTGTCCCTCCCTCCTCACATGTAATGTTTTATTCCATACTGAACTTCATTACTGCTAACTTCAATTGCAACTCTAATACAAGCCATAATTTTATCAACAGAACATAACTTGATTAGCTGTAATTTTAAGAACAAATTACGTTGATTTCTAGTGAGATTTTTTTTTATAATTATATTAATATTTTTTTAAAATATTTAAAATTATATTGATCTCTTTTTTTTTTAACTTGATAAATTACAAATAATTATTTTCAATAAAAATATTTTTTTCAAAATGACAACATCTCTTTTCAATAATTTTTTTTTTACATATTTTAAATTTTGACTAATTTTTTGTTCAAATAAAAATTGATTAAAACCTAAAATTTATTTTATATAAAATGAAACTAAGTTACTTATTTTAAAGTTATTTTTATCTAAAATAAAAAATTCTTTAAAAAAGTAAAAAAATGATCAAATTGAAAAAAATGAAAAAACAATGAGGAAAAAAAATGAAAGAATGTATTTATAATTTGTCAATAAAAATAGAAAATATCAATATAATTTCAAAATTTATTGAAAAATTAATGTAATTATTAGAAACTATAGTAAAAAGCAGTTTAATTTGCCCTAACTTTAAATGTAACACTAACATAGAAACAATAGTTCATGTTTTTCTTTTGTCATAATAATATATAGTAATTAAAAATTATCCTTTTTTGATATAAAAATTATTCTTACAAAAAAAATATAATTATTATGTTAATAGATCAACCAATAAAATTAAAAAAATTCCAAATATGTAATTTGTATAACATTTTTTGTGCATTTTTGGAAGTTATAGTAATGGAATTTATTTTAGTGTTTTTTTGGAATAATTTTTTTTAAAAAAAGGTGCTTGTTGGGTACAAAAGCAACCCCAAACGGAACCTAAATGCTGTTTAAACTCAAGATTATATATTTGTGTTTGTAAATATTTTTTTATAAAACAAGCACGAGTCTGTGAACAAATTTTTAAAACTATTTCTATTTTGAGAGAATTTTCTCAAATGAAAAAAAAAAGTTTGAAAAATAAACTCAAGACACAACGAAGAAATACAAAATGAAACACTTAATTTTGTATGATAATTTTGTATAAATATTTTGTTTTTATAATATTACTCTTACAATAATTACCAAATTGCATCATGCTCTAGTGAACGATTTCTTTATGTAATGTATTAAACTTTAGAATGGCATGAAACAAATAATAGTTATTAATCGGTATATATTCATATGAGTTGCACATTAAGTAATTGAATTCAACTTTTAATTTATATAGATGATTGAAATGAATAAAAGAGTAATTTAAGATGACATACTACTAATTTTACCGACTTTAGGTTTTTAGTGATGCATGTAGTGGATCCAGCTAGAGTCCAGAATTTAAACTAGAGTTCATACAACTTTTGTCTAAAATGCTACCCTTTAAAAGAAGAGTTGATCAAGCTTTAAGCTCTTTATTTATAGTTTTCTACTTCTACTTTCTTAAAAAAAGAGTTGAAACAAAGGAAGAGGCACAGTTATTCTCTTTCAGCAAACAGTCTGAATCCTAGGGAAAAAGGAATTGGATCGTACAAAGAAAGCCCGGCAACGATTTGGTCCTTGGATTTGGACTCACCTGCAACCATAATACATCTACTTCGATTTCAGGGGAGGCCCCCCATCCCCACCCTCCCTCATTCCAATGACTGAACCCAACCTAAAGAAAACTTCACTCATTTAGTTCTCCCACCATGTATATATACACACACACATAAATATCTATATATATATATATATAGTGGGTCACGTATATATGTGTAAATAAGAAAGCAAATCAGCCAAAGCAAGAAGCTTTGCTTAGGTAAGAAGGCTACGTGGCTAAGCCTCTTTTGCTGCCCTAGGCCCTAGGTCGACACCCGTATCCTTCACCAGAGATTAGCTGACTTATTTGGCGATATCACCCCTACTCATTTATATTGACATAGCTACTATTTCTCTCTCTCTATATATATCACATGAACAAAGGTCTCTTTTTTCATTCTTGTGTCATTCTTTGTCTCCAAAGTAGTGTGAGTACTGAAGACTGAAGAGTGAAGAATCCTCGCAAATGGACTACTTTTCCTGCTCTAGCAACCCTAAAGCTTCCGAGTCTTCTTCAGTGGCAAACAATGGCAAAGAGAAGAAGAAGGGCAGTGGGAAGAGAAGCAAAGTGGTGAAGCTCTCGACTGACCCGCAAAGCGTAGCGGCAAGGCAAAGGAGGCACCGAATCAGTGACAGGTTCAAGATCTTGCAGAGCTTGGTCCCAGGTGGGACTAAGATGGACACAGTGTCCATGTTAGAGGAGGCCATTCACTATGTTAAGTTCCTCAAGACTCAGATATGGCTTCATCAAACCATGGTCAACTTCATGGACGACGACCCATCTCTGTTACCTAGTACTTGTTCTCTTCCATATCAACAGTGTCTCTGCCCGCAAACCAACTTGATGGCTCAAGCTCAAGTGTCATCACCATTAACGTCTCTGCCACATTCTTGCTTCCAAGGGGAAGAGACCGTGCCTTTTGATGCCTCAATGAACTACTAGTTTCTCCCCTTTATAGATCTTTCTCTGGGTGTTAAAAGCTGTAAGATGTATTTGTCATTGAATTTGAAGATTAGCTGTTAAAACGTGGCTAGTAAATTTACTTCAAGATGTTAAGATTGTGGTACGAAAATCATGGTGTGGCTATATATAGGGTTGAATGAAGATGTGTAATGATGTTTAACAAGTAGAATTAATGTGTGTTAAGAATATTGGGGATGATTGCGAAATTTATATCATATACGTATCTCAATCTTATTGTCATTCGACGTGAGATCTTTGTTTTTCAGAGTTAAAGTTTTAAGAAATTTTTTGAGAGGTGTTTTGAAAAGTAATTTTTTAGAATTTGAGTCATTGTTTGAATTGATTAATTTAAAAAAAGATAAAAAAATAGGTTATGTTTAGTTATATTTTTAAAATAAAATTTTTAATTTCAAATTACAAGATATTTGTTTTGAAATTAATTTTTTTTTAAAATTTAGATTATTATATTGAAATATATTTTTATAATTTTTAAAAAATTAATTATAAAATTTTTTAAAAAATTTTTTAAAAAATTTTATCTAAATTACTATCAGGTAAACATCCAACATTGATCCATTGATAAGTTATTCAAATTTTTTTTTTTTCAAAATTATTATTATATACTAGAAAGTCTTGATTATTATTATTATTTTTTTTATAGGAAACGGTCATTTAATAAAAGGCATAGCTTACATGATATTTATTTAGGAAAATTAACTGCTTTCTCAACGAATAAGACCGTTGACAGATTTAAGATTAATGTCTTATTCGCTTGAGGTGAGTATTTATTTTTTAAATATATGAAATTTATATTTTTTGTTATTTTATTATAATATTTTTTAAAAATAAAAACTGCCTCCTTTTATTCATTTAGATTTTAAAAAATAAATTTTAAATTTTAAAACGTGGGATACGCTATTGACAAATTATTAATTTTAAATTTTTTTATTATTTTATAATTCAGATTATCATATTTAAATACATTTTCACAATTTTTAAAAAATCAATATTTTGAAACAAATTATATCTGAATTACATTTTCACAATTTTTAATATTCTTAAAAAATGTGTTTGGTTACGTTTTTACTGTATTTTCACAATTTTTAATATTCTTAAAAAATGTGATCAGAATTTAATACATTTAATTAAATATGATATAAAAAATTTAATTTTATTCAAATTTAATAATTAATTTAATAAAAATAACAAGATTTAACAAATTCGATTAATTAATATAACATATATTAATTATTAAATTATATAATATTTTTTAAAATTAAAGTTATATATCATAAGTTTGGCATATTATAAAATAATATTTTATATGTATAATATAATATTTTATAAATATAATATACATTAATATTATTGTCAAATCAAATAAAATTTAATTTGATAATTAATTTCTTGAAATTTGAATCATTGTTTAGATTTAATTTCTTGAAATTTGAACCATTGTTTGAATTTAAGATTAAGTTTTAGATTTTATTTTTTGATTGACTAAACAAACAAGCCTTTAAAATTTGTTTTTGAAAAATTTGTTTTTAAATTGATATCCAAACACCACATAGTCTATGCATCAAATTGGCCATCCGAGACCTGTCTTAGTTGTGATTTTCCTAACGTGGTCCGTCATGTACATTTACAACTGAATTATATTTGCTAAATACAGTTAACCACTTGATATTTAATATTCAATAAGTTAGTATTCCTTCTATCTCTATTTAAGGCTCTCTTATTTTTTTATTTTGAAATTGTGGTAATTTTGGGTTATAATTAATTAATTAAATTAATTTTAATCAGCTAATTATTTTATACTTTAATGTAAATAGCTCCAGATTAATTCTCTAATTACCTAAAATAATTAGACGTGAGTGGTTGACTGATTAACCAAATGATGTTTTTATTTTTAATCAGAGGGGAGCTTTTCATTCTTCAAATACTTGTCAAAAATTCGAAATCAGAGTTAAAACTCGAAATCAGAGTGTTACTGGGTAGGTTTTAGTAGTAGCTATTTCGATGATAAAATTAATAAATTAAAAACACTGTAATTAAAAAGAATAACTGAACATAAATTGAAAGTGTATCTCGTGTTCTTATTTATAAATTACAAATCTCATCAGTTGGATGAGATTTTGAACCATAAAAGTAAGGATCAGTATATATCCGAAGATGGTAGTTGTCATACTGAATTCTGTTTTCTCATATTGAGGTCGATACAATATGGAACGTGGTGATCAGTTCGAAAACCTTTACCGTAGATGCTTTATTTTTCTTACTACGAGGTTTGTAATGAACGGATCGGTACCCAGGAGGCAAGGTTGGAGGTGGAGCATTATTTTGAATAATGTACTTTTGAACCCCTATGTCTGTTTGATCTATACACTGAAAAGTTCTGTATTTATACATGTCATGTTTTGACTTAGATTTGTCACTTTATGTTATATTAGCTACTCCATCTGAGCCTTAGTTTTGTGGGACCCGTGCAAAGTTGAGGTTAGAGTTTCTAAGGGGTCACCCACAATTTCATTAATGTGCCGTTTTGTATTATGAGAAAACAACCGTTGATGGGATAGTTACAGCCTCATCATTGCATTAGTCGCCAATTGAGTAATCGAGGCCATTATTAGCCAACTGTCGGTTGGAATTTTGGGGCCATAAATGTTGATCCTCCTTGGGTGGTCTTATTGAGATGCACCTCGAATCTAATGATAGGGAGGTCAACTTGTCGGGCCGGCCTTATAGAAAAGATGAGGGTGAGAGTGCTATGACCGAGGGCATGCTAGATGCCCTCAGATTAAATTTTGATTTTCCTCAGAACGTGTTCTGTAGGATCTCGAGGGCTATAGATCGCCCATCGGATATTAAGAGAGGAGAAATCTGCACCTACCTCGAATGGTTTGAGGTTGGCGTACACTTCCCTTTCCATCCTCTTGTAAATAAGTTCTTCAAAATGTTTAATATCTGCCTTGCTGAGCTGAACATCAACATCTAGAGGCAACTACTGGCCTTTTTAGTCCTAGGTCACCAAAACAACGTTGAAGTAGACCTAGACTTGATTAGGAGTAACATGGATATGAAGTTCCCAAAGTCAAAAGGGATGTACTACATGTCCTTTGACAAAAAGTTCAAACCACTGACCTCGGTACCTACTTCTAATAAGACATGGAAGAAGTTGTACTTCTTCGTAAATGGTAGATGGGAACACGAAACTTCGAGAATCGGAGTAGCTTCTTCCCTCGGCATACTGGTTTTAAGGGTGAGCCTACAGAACCTTCGGCTTCTAACTTGAATAGTGTAATCTTATTCTTATGTTGACTGAATTTTTCACTAAATTTCTGCCATCAGAGATAAAAAGGCTTAAAGGAGATCAACGTTCACTCCAGAGCTTCAAGAACGGTACAGAAGACTTCTTCATCCAAAGGACCGTCTTCATGACCGCATCCTTATGCTCCAGAACTTCATGGACGTTGGGCTGGCAAAGGATAAATTGGCGGTGTTGAAGAAGACAGTTCTTACGAGTTAGACACCTGGAGCTAAGAAGGTTGGGGGGACATCTAGCCCTTCAACACCAGTTCCCCCTCAGAAGAAGAAGAAAACAAAGGTGGGAAGGACCGAAGTGGGGGGATCCACCTCCCCCGAGCATACAGTTTTTGAGGAGTTGGCCTTGCCAACTGTTCGGCGAAAGCTAAAACCACCTCCAGCCCCCATCGCGCGCCTAAGATCTCATGGTAAGGAAAAAATGGGCACGGTTCCTCCGGGTATGGCCTCGGCTGAGACTGGGAAAGTGGCTATTAAAAGGGCTTATGAGGGGGCTTGGGGCTTCGCAGTGGGTCGCTTCAAGGATCTAAAGTCCCGGAAGATAGCCAGAGACCTCCTAGTTTCTCATATGAAGGTAAGATCTTTATCTTTAATTGATTTTATAAATGTGATTGACTTCTATTCTTACTGACTTATCTAATTCTTGTCTTTTATTGGCAGTTCATGCCATGGATGCTATTATAGATTGCCCCAAGGAATCAGAACTGGAGGACAAGCTCCAGGCTGAACTAGACGAGGCTTGACTCTAGCTTGGGACAGTCCTATATTTCTCTCTTTTGAAGAGAGGTTAAAAGAATCCCTCACCAACGTGGCCATTTTGGAGTCATAGAAGAACGCCCTAGCTTCAGAACTAGAGAGCCTGAAGAAGGAAAAAGAAGAGGATGAGGCTGTTGCCACTCTGAACCTTGCCAACAACATTTAGGCTGTGAGAGAAGAGACAGAAAAATCCCTTAGAGAATAGGTGCAGAAGCTGGGCGAAGAGTTTGCAGATTATGGGTACGAAACCTTCTGGAAAAATATCCAGAAGTTGTATCTTGATCTTGACATCTTTGGTGTGGACGAGGTTTCAATAGATGATCCTGCGCCAAGTCCTTCCAAAGCTGTCCCAGTAGAGTCCACGAATGCTGATAGATAAGCCCCCCTTACCGTGGACCCTTAGTTAGGCTTTTGTAACATATTATTATTTTTTGTTCTGAACTTGTAATCTTTCCACTTCTTTGGGTTAATCTATAAAAATTGTTACTTATCTCATTCACTTGTGTTTTGCTTGTTATTTCTGTGGCGTGTCTAAAAAATAATCTCTTTTAACGTCGAGATCATTAGAAAATGCAAGTCCTTTGCAGACTCTAAAGCATTCATAGGCTAATCTTTAGAGGTTAAAATAGCAGGATATTCAGAGTAACCATACTTATGAAAATATATCATAATATACCAACCTTCAATACTTGTAATTAAAACAAGCTTCATCCACAAATCCCTAACACTTTTAATTAAAACAAGTTTCGTTAATAGATCTTCAGCACTTGTAATTAAATCAAGTTTCATTCATAGGTCTCTAACAATTGTAATTAAAATAAGCTTTGTCAAGAGATCTTCTGCACTTGTAATTAAATTAAACTTCATTATGAGATTTGTAGGATCAAACCCGTGGTATTCATAATAAATGGAAGGCCTTTGCGGATTTGTTCATTGAGTGAAATGGATCAGACCTATAACACTTGTAATGAATACAAGGCTTTTAGAGGCTTGTTTATTAAATGAAATGGACCAGACCTGTAGCAATTATAGTGAATACAAGGTTATTAAGGATCTGTACATTGAGTGAAATGAACTAGACCTGTAACACTTGTAGTGAATACAAGGTTTTTAGGGGTCTGTACATTGAATGAAATGGACCAAACCTGTAACATTTGTAGTGAATACAAGGTTTTTAGATGTCTGTACATTGAATGAAATGGACCAGACTTGTAACACTTGTAGTGAATATAAGGTTTTTAAGGGTCTGTACATTGCATGAACACTCGGTGGTGAATAAAAAATAATTCTTTATTGATAATACTTCTGTAAATGTTTGATATTCCAGGGTCTGGGTACAAACATCCCAATTACATCCTCTAACCAATAAGTCATAGGTTTGATGATCTTGGTTATCTTGTAGGGTTCTTTTCAATTAGGGGAGAGTTTTCCCATGGTGCGATCTTTAGTGTTTGGGAACACCCTTCTTAAGACGAGGTCTCCAATTTGGAAGTTGATAGGTTTTAACCCTTGGTTGAAATATTTAGCCATTCTCTGCTGGTATACTTCGGTTCTGATTTATGCTTGTTCACGTCTTTCTTCAAGTAGATCCAGATTCTCTACGAGTAGCTGGTTGTCGGTCCCCTGGTCAAAGTAGTCTGTCCTAAGAGTCGGCATGCCAATTTCGACAAGAATGACTACTTCGGTGCCATAGGCGAGTGAGAATGGTGTTTCTGCAGTTGGGGTCCTTTTAATAGTTCGGTAGGCCTAGAGGACTCCGGGGAGTTCTTCGACCCATCTTCCATTGGCTTCCTCCAACCTTCTCTTAAGGGCATCGAGAATAGTGCGGTTGGTGACCTCAGCTTTCCCATTATCTTGGGGATGCCCTAGTGAGGAGAAGTGAAGACTGATATGCATGTCTTTACAAAACTTTCAAAACACCTTCCCTGTAAACTATGTACCATTATCTGAAATGATGACGCGGGGTATACCGAACCTGCAAATTATATTTTTTTTGTGTGAAATTCTTTACTTCCACCTCTATGATGTGGGTCACTAGTTCAGTCTCTACCCATTTAGAGAAATAGTCGATGGCGACTAGTAGGAATCTTCTGCTTTAAAGGGCCTTTGGCAATGGCCCTAGAATATCCATTTCCCATTGAGTGAAAGGCCAAGGACTAGAGATAGAGATGAGTTCATGATGAGGTTGGTGTTGGTATGAGGCAAATCGTTGACATTTGTCACACTTCTAGACATATTCCTTAGCTTATCTTAACATACCAGGCTAGTAGTAGTCTTGAGTTAGTGCTCGATGGGCTCTGGTCCTTCTGCCACTGTGGTTGCCACAGATCCCCTCATGTATCTCAGTTAAGATGTAGCGGGGCTTTTCTAGAGAAAAACATTACAAGAGGGGTCACGTGTAGGATCTCCGGTAAAGCTTTCCTTGAAGAATTAGATACCGAGCTGCCCTAATCCGAATCTTTCTGGTATGATTTTTGTCCTCTAGAAGCAGCCCTTCCCTTAGATACTGGATAATGGGAGTCATCAATTCCTAAGGTTGTTCTGAAATTTGAAGGGACTGTATTTCCTCAATGCTTGGTTTTGGTAGGAGATTTTCATTATTGAATCCTTTTCTGGCTTAAGGTGGGAGGCCATGTTTGCTAAAGCATCAGCCCTGAAGTTTTGGCTTCTTTCGATCTTTTGAATGGTGAATTTGTGGAAAGACAGCTTTAGTGATTCCACTAGCTCTAAATATCTAGTCATCCTGTTATCCTTGGTAGAAAATTATCCCAAGACTTGACTCACCACAAGTTGAGAGTCATAGAATGTTTCAATATGTAGAAGTTCACATTCTAGGGCCAACTTCATTCCAAGGATAAGCGCTTCATAGTCGGATTCTTTGTTATAGGCTCTGAATCCCAAGCTAACTGCTTTCTCCATTACAACTCCATCGGGGGACCAAAGTATTATGCTTACTCCCGAGCCTTTGTCGGTGGATGATCCGTTAGTGTAAAGTAGCTATACCGGTGTGTCCGTAGTGGCTTGAGCTTTTGCATGTAGTGTTAGAGTGAACTCTGCTACAAAGTTTGCTAGTACTTGTCCTTTGATAGTGGTTCGTGGTATATAGGATATGTCAAATTCTCCCAACTCTACTGACCATTTGATTAGCCGTCCTAAAACTTCAGGTTTGTGTAGGACTAATTTCAAAGGATAGGACGTAGGGATTATGATTGGATAGGCCTGAAAATATGGCTTGAGCTTCCGAGCGGATATCACCAAGGCTAAGGCTAATTTTTCAATTTTGTATTGTTTTGTTTCGGTGTCTAGAAGTGCCTTGCTAACCTAAAAGACAAGCCACTGAATCCCCTTGTCCTCCCTAACTAATGTGGAGTTGATGGCGTTTGTTGATAAGTACAGGAGTAGTTTTTCCCCCTGTATTAGTTTTGAAAGGAGTTTGGGGGAAGCTAAGTATTGCTTAAGTTCCTGGAAAGCTTCTTCGCATTTAAGGGTCCATTCTAGGGTCTTACTCCCCGTCAAGGCTCTAAAGAACGAGAGACATCGATCCGTAGATTTAAAGATGAACCTGTTCAAAGTTGCTATCCTTCCGTTCAGGCTTTAGATAGCCTTCTTGGTTTTAGGTGACTTTAGTTCAATTTGAGCTTTGATCCATACATTTTAAGTGGTTTAGCTTCATCCTATGTTACCCTAGGATGTCGAATGTTTGGCTTAAATGCTGGATGTGGTTACTCTTTCGAATGTTTTTGACTAGCATGTCATCGATATAGACCTCCATTGTGTCCCTAATTTGGGAGCCAAACATCTTGTTTACCAGACGTTGGTACATGGCTCCAACGTTTTTTAAACCGAACGACATCACTCTATAATAACAGAGACCTCATTTGGATATGAAGGCCTTTTTCTTCTAGTTTGGAGGATACATCTGAATTTAATTGTATCCAGAGTAGGCATCTATGAAACTCATGAGCTTGTGTCATGCCGTGATATCAACAAGTTGATCAATCCTGGGAAGAGAAAGCTGTCCTTGGGACAAGCATTATTTAGGTCGGTGTAGTCAACGCAGACCCTTTGATTGCCATTATTATTATTTTTTTTTTTGCGAGAATTATGTTGGCAAGCCACTCTGGTTAGAACACATCCTTTATTATTCCAGCATTTAGCAACCTCTAGATCTCTTTATTGATGATCTTGTGCCATTCAGGGGAAAACGTTCTCATTTTTTGTCTCACTAGAGGATGGTTCGGGTCTATCATTAGCTTATGAGAGATGAGATTAGGGTCTATTCCCTCTATACCTTTTGTTTCTCGAGTAAATACCAACATGTTTCTTTTTATAAATTTTACAATTTCCTCTTGCTCGGAGGGAGACAGAGTTCAGCCAATCTATAGATACCTTTCCTCCCCTTCAGTGTTGATGAGTACTTTGATGGGCTCCTCCATTGGCTGGACTCTGCTGCCCCTTCCCCTAGGACTTAGCGGCTCTTTAATTTTAGAGAGACACTCTTCTGCCTCATAAAAGATGGAAGGTGAAGAACTTCCCCTTTCACTAGGATACTGTGATTTCTATTTGGAGGTTTTTTCCTTTAATGCGAGGGCATGGCACTCTCGGGCGGTGGGTTAATAGCCCTTGATACAAAAGACTTTGTCATCGTGAATATACTTCAGACATTGATAGAGGGTTGAAGTGACTGCTCCTATATGATGGATCTAGGGTCTCCTAATGATGATGTTATCTAGGGACTTAGAATCTAGGACCATCTATTCAGAGATCAATGTCTTTTGTCTGTCTCCTTCTCCCTTCGTGGTCGGTAGGTCAATTTTGCCCAACGGGGTGCTAAGATTCCCATCAACTCCCGTCATAACAGTGGTGGTAGCTCTGATGTCATTATGGTTGAGCTTTATGTATTTGAAAGGTTCGTTAAACAGTACGTTGGTGGAGCTTTCAGTATCCACGAGAACCCTTCTGATATTAAAGTTGGCGATTTTGAGTGAGATGACGAGAGCATCGCTATAGGGACAATATATCCCAGCAAGGTCCAATTCTGAGAACTGGATCTGAGGTCCCGACTTCATCTTATTCTCAATGGTAGAGATCTGGAAGACATGCGTTTCTGCACTTGCCTCTTGAGCATATATTTTTTGGGCTTGGTTAGACATTCCCGTAGCCGCATTGTCAACGTGAAGGACAAAGATGACTTGATTGTTTTGCCATAGTTGATCGTTTTAAATTTCTTTCTACTCAAGCCTCTACTTTTGCCTTCTTTGCAGCGGTCTATCGTCATGGGGTTTCTGCCTCCCGTCTTGGCGGAAAAATTCTCATAATTGTCCTCTTTTGATAAGATGTTCTACCTCTTGCTTGAGAGCTCTGCACTCGTCAGTTGTGTGCCCGTGCTCTTTGTGAAAATCATAGTACTTGTTCTGATTTCTTGTGTTAGGGTTGCTTTTTAGTGGCTCTAGCCACTTCAAGTTCTCACGGGTTTGGATCTGTTAGATTATATGAGTGAATGAAGCATTCAGGAGGGTGAAAGTTCTGTACCTTCTAGAATTAGGATAGTTCTGGGTTCTAGGTGCTGCTCTCTTATCAAGGCTCCTGATCCTCTTCCTACTAATGTTGGTATCCCTTTTCTGAACTTTCTTATCCTTCTGAGCCTATTCATTTTCTTTTTAGAAGGATATTTTTGTATATTCAAGATTAATGTACTTTCGTGCTCGATCTATGAGTGCCGCTATGTCGACGGGAGGATTCTTGGTCAAAGAATCTTGAAAGCGTCTAGGCCCTAGCCCAGAGGTAAGAGTTGCCACTAGGAAGCTTGAGTTGCAATCAACTATCTCTATGAGCTTGGTATTAAAACGAGCAATGTACTCTTAAAGTGATTCCCCCTTTGCTTGTTTCATAGTTAGTAAGAATTCTGGCCCTTTCCTTAACTTCCTATTGGTTAGGAATTGATCAAGAAACAGCCTACTGAGCTCATAGAAACTACCGATCGATTCTTGGGAGAGGTTGTGGAACCATTTGAAGGTGGTACCCTTGAGGCTCGTTACAAAAGTTGTCACGCCCCGAATTTCTGCAACCCGAGGCACGACTGACGAGACAGAAAATAAAATAAATAAAAGGACAAATGTAAATAAATTCACCAAACATGCATCCATTCCCATCAATACATAAAATAACATAGAGTACATTTCACAACTGCATTGTTCATAGGTCATTCGGGCTTAAGCCCTTACATTACAAAACATAAGTCCCACGGACCAAAAATATAACAAGTGCTTCATCCTATCAAGGTATCATTGAGTCTCAAGTAGCTAGAGTATCCTCATCTGAAAAATGTTGCCCACGAATGGGTCAGCTCAACTGCTGGTATGATGAAGTGCTAATGCAAGAAATAAAGCTAAGGCGTGGCATGTGCAAAGTGTACATTTATATTTAAATGTCATTCAAAGCATCATAGTAATATATGAGTGGTATGCATGACGCACCCATGCACAACTCTATGCCACACCCATGTCTCGTTACGGATACTCCCCGATGGCTCGAAGTACTAATGCAATGGCTAATTTTGGGTTTTTCACCACAGGATCTACACCCTCATAATGCAAAGCACCACGTGCTCAACTCACGCCATGTTCTCAACGATTCACCATATGCCAATATGCTAATGTAATCTCAATGAACATGGTTCTTAATAATATAGCACGCTCAGACAATAACATATAAATCATTAGTCAGTTCCATATGCATGCATATCTTATGTGTTCATACATCATAATTCATGTTCTTCACTTTACTAAACTTTCAAAGAACGCAAATAACACATAAACATGTGAACAACCAACTTCAAATTATCAAGTAAACACATTCCAAATAAACACATAAATCATTCTCGTTATTCACAAAATACTCCTAACTTAACTTCATTTCTAACATTAGCAAAACACCATACCTGACGGGTTAGTCACAACCCAAGTAAACTGCGCTCGTAATGTAGTGGCTAGTAGTGAGAATGTGGAAGGATCAGACTACCTTCTCCTTTCCTTTTCGTGTCCTTAAAATCATAACAAGTGACTTAGTTCATTTGTTTCCTAAATGATGCTATTCAACAAATTTTATGTCTTTATTTTATAAGTTTCTATTCTTCTAAATTAAACTCTGCTATTGAGTCCAGGACGTCGAAGAAAATAAGTTTAGGTTTTCATAGAACTCAATTCAGACATCTGGGTTCAAAAGGGCAAAATAGTCATTTTACACTTTTCACGGGTTCTTACATTTCATGACCTCTTTTCACAAATTGGACTCCACGGTTGAGTCCAGAATGCTCGAGATAATAAAGTTTCACTATTTGTTTACTTAATTCGGAGTTCGTTTGACTGTACTTCAATTCAGGGGCATTTTGGTAATTTTAAAGGTTACTACGGGTCTTTTATTTTTTGGGACCCCATCTCATAAAACGGACCTCACCATGGGTCTCGGAATGGTCGAGATAGTCAAAATACACTAATGACTTGTCTCATTTGGACTCCGGATTATTTTAGAATATTTAAATAATTTAATTAATTTAATTAACTAATTAATTAATTAATTTAATTAATACTTTATTCTGGTGGGTCAAATTATAATAATCAACAGTTGGGGGGTCAGATTGTAATTTTTCTAAAGTTCTGGGGTCAAGTTTAATTTCCAAAAGTTCAGGGTTAAATTTGTAAATTCTAATTTTTTTTTCCTATTCTCAATTCGGTTACCCAAACAGGGTTTAGTCCAGAACAGGGATAGGATATCCCTGTTCCTGTTTCAATTTAAATTTTCAATTTCTTACACCCGTAGCCAAACAGTCCCATTCCAATTTTAATTTAAAACCACAGGGCGACACGTGGCAGGGGCGGATCGCCCAAGCCCGACCCGAACCCGAACCGGACCCGGACCTGACCCGAACAGTCCCCCTTCTTCCCCGTTTTTCCGGCGAGACACCAGTAGGGTTCCGGCGCCTTCTCCGGTGCTGGCGATATTTTTTCGGTGAGATTTTCATGGTTTCTGAATGTGGTTCTCTTCAGTTTTTCACGTAGATTCCATATCTAAGGTTGGTTTTGGATCTAAGCCACTAGATCTTCACGAAATAGGGCTCAAAGATTCCGGTCAACACTCCGACCGACCCTATTCTTTCGTTTTCGCGACTCTTTGGTCACGGTTTAACCCCCATTCTTACCCTAAAGTGTTTCTGCACTATGGAGGAACAATTTCTCATTCCCAAAACCAAGTTTTAAACCAAAAATCCTACCCAACCGATTATCCTATGTGACCTGCAACTCAATGTTTCTCTCTCATTTCTTAATCGTTTTCTTTCATTCTTTTTGAAAAATAATCCTTACAACATGCTTTTTAAGATCCTATACATCAAATTAATTATCATGCTTTAAAAAAAATTAAAACAGAACTGGGTCACTTACGGTTTTTGTTGGGTTTCTCTCTCTAGTCGTGCACCTCCTCCACTTTCTGGTTCCAAGCTTGAATCAAGCTCCAAGACTCCTTCTTTCCAGAACTCTCTTTCTCTCTCTCGCTTTCTGTTTTTCTTTTCCTTCTCTTCTCCCAACCGAGACCAACATATATACACTAACACACCAACTCCTTCACGTCTCCCACCACCAGCCCCTTTCCTTGACCTCTTTCCCTCTGCTCAGCCACCCATGCTCTTCCCCAATGCAGCTTTGCATTAAATGCAAAGCTGCCCTATATATACCTATATATATATATATACACCGCTCATTACACACACACTAGACGCACACACACTTACACGACATCACACACACACACACACACACCAGATCTGTTGCACACACACACACACATAGTGTACTGTTATATATATATACATATACTTAGCCACATACACATGTACATACATTATTCTACACATATACATACCTATAATATCCCACACATATATACATGCTACATATACATAACACCCATGCATTCCATAATAATATACACATTACATTAATTTCACATTTTTAATAATAACAATAATAAATAATAATAATAATAATAACCACAAAATTTTTATATATAAAAAAAAATTTTTGAGGTCATTACAAAAATTCAGCACATGAAGGCATCGGTAGCCCCATAGAGAGCCATTGTATGCTGGTAGTGAGATAGATAGTCCCCAGGGTCCTCAGATGCATTGTAGATGGTGAATTTTGGGACAACGAATTTTTTGGCCGCTCCTCTATCATTATTGTAGAGGTGAACGACGTGGAGAACCTCCTGAGCAATTTACCCAGTTCGTCTTGCTCTTGAGGGGCGTGGAACCCTCTGGTAGATATGGTCTGTTCCTAGGAGTTTGCTATGTCCTTTGCCCTTTGAGGGACTCTGGGCAAGACTTGCTGTGGGTCTGGGACCCGCTGTTGACCCCGTCCTACACCTCTAGATCCTTGATTCAGGGGAGGAATTTTTCCGATATTAGCATGGGAGTGTTGCCCTCTCAAGACTGTAGGGCTGGTGCCTTAGGTGGCTGGAATCCCTACGGCACTCGGTTGGCTCTAGAAGCCACTTGAGTAGAAATCCTTGTTCTACTTTAATAATGGATACTGGGTGAAGCATGGGCATCCCTCTCCCTACAACTGTTGACGTTTGGGGATCAGTCCCTATATGAGTGGTACCGTGGGGGTGTACTGGTTGTGCGTTAGGCAACTCTTCGTTGGGGGATCCTCTGCCTGTGGTAGTGATGGGAGGCTGAGCTCTTTCGTGAACAACGTTAGTAGGAGGAGGAAGAGGAAGATTGCTCCGCTAGCTTTGGGCCAATGAAGCCAGAGCTTGTGACATGGCAATGAGTTGTTTCTGTATCTGATTAGATTGTTGTTAAATCCGATCAATCTATTGTTGTAATTGATTGGGTGTTTGCCCCCTTCTTTTTCCATTAGGAGACTGATTTCGGGGGTTTTGAGAATTCTTTCTAGGATGAAGGTTGGCAGCCATCGCCTTTTTAAAAGAAAAAGACAAAGGATTTGTTGTTTTTGAAGAAAAGATTAGCAAGACCAATTGTCGTTTCCACAGACGATGCCAAACTGATGTTGCTTTTTTTAATCAGAAAGGCTTTCTGTCCTTGAATACCTATCAAGAACTCGAAATCAAAGGGTCACTGGGTAGGCTTCGGTGGTAGCCGCTCTGATGATAAAGTCAATAAATTAAAATGACTCTAATTGAAAGGAATAATTGAACATAAATTGAAAACGTACCTTGTGGTCTTATTTATAGGTTGCAGATCTCCTAAGTTGGATGGGATTTGGATCCATAAAAGTAGGGATCCAGAGATATCCGAAGATGGTAGTTGCTATATTAAACTCTATTTTCTTATTCTGAGCTCGGTAAGATATGGAAGGCGGTGACCAGTTTGGAACCCCTTGCCGCAGATGCTTTATTTTTCCTATTACGAGGTTTGTAATGAATAGATCGGTACCTCATCTATTCTGGAGGCAAGGTAGAGGTGGTGCACTATTCTGAACAATGTACCTTTGAACCCCCCGTGTCTGTTTGATCTGTACACTGAAAAGCTCTGTATTTACACGTGTTATGCTTTGACTAGATTTGTCACTTTATGGTATATCACCAAGTATTCTAGTTATTCATTTAAAACCAAATTTCAATTTTAATATCACTAAATACTAAACAATCACAATATTAAACATAAAATAAAAAAGAGTACAAGAAAATAAGAGAAACAGATCTTACGTGAGAAATCTTTTGGGAAATAAACCTACACCACTGCAAAAGATTCTTCATTATGAAACCAACTAGTTATAAAAACACTAGAGTTAGATTGTTAATCTATTACAATACGTTGTAGGCGTAAACCTGTTAATCAATCCTTTATATAGTCCCTTTCGTAATATTTTTGTCTTTTAGTTATGTCATCATGCTAATCTCTTCATAACAACCATATATAAGGCATGTTTAGATGGATGGTTGCTTTTTCAAAACGGGCTGTCACGCCCCGAATTTCTACAAACCCGAGGCGCGACTGACGAGACAGAAAATAAAATAAATAAAAGGACAATGTGAATAAATTCACTAAACATGCATCCATTCCCATCAATACATAAGATAACATAAAGTACATTTCACCACTACACTGTTCATAGGTCATTCGGGCTTAAGCCCTTACATTACAAAATATAAGTCTCATGGATCAAAAGTACACCACGTGCTTCACCCTATCAGGGTATCACAGAGTCTCAAGTGGCTGGAGGATCCTCATCTGAAAAATGTTACCCACGAATGGGTCGGCTCAACTGCTGGTATGATGAAGTGCTAATGCAAGAAATAAAGCTAAGGCGTGACATGTGCAAAGTGTACATTTATATCTAAATGTCATTCAAAGCATCCCAGTAATATATGAATGGTATGCATGACGCACCCATGCATAACTCTATGCCACACCCATGTCTCGTTTACAGGTACTCTCCGATGGCACGAAGTACCAATGCAATGGCCAATTTTGGGTTTTTCACCACAGGATCTACACCCTCATAATGCATAGCACCATGTGCTCAACCCACGCTATGTTCTCAAGGAATTCATCGTATGCCAATATGCCAATGCAATCTCAATGAAACATGGTTTCCACAATATAGTATGCTCAAAACAATAATACAGAAATCACCAATTGATTCCACATGCAAGCATGTCTCATATAATCAACTTAAACACATGTCATGATTCACATTCATCATTCACTAAATTTTCATAAAGTACAAGTAACATGTAAGCATGTGAACAACCAACTCCAAATCATCAAGTAAACACATTCCAAATAAACACATAAGTCATTCCAGTCATTCACAGAACATTCATAACTTAACTTCATTTCTAACATTAGCAAAACACCATACCTGTCGGGTTGGTCTCAACCCTAGAAGATCGTGCACGATACGTAACTGAACTGGTCAATGAAAATGCAGGAGATCAGATTGCCCTCTCCTGTCCTGTCAGTGTCCCTAAAAGCATAAATCACAACTCAGTCTATTGTCATTCGAATTTATGCTATTCATCAAATTTTATGTCTTTTAATTCATAGGTTTCTATTCTGCAAAATTAAACTCTGCCATTGAGTCTAGGACGTCGAAGAGAATAAGTTTAGGTTTTCGCAGAACTCAATTCGGACATCTAGGTTCAAAAGGGCAAAACAGTCATTTCGCACTTTTCACGGGTCCTTACATTTTGTGACCTCTTTTCACAAATCGGACTCCACGGTTGAGTTCGGAATGCTCGAGATAATAAAGTTTCACTATTTGTTTACTTAATTCTGAGTTCGTTTGACTGTCCTTCAATTCAGGGACACTTTGGTAATTTTAAAGGTTACTACGGGTCTTTTATTTTTTGAAAACCCGTCTCATAAAACGGACCTCATCATTGGTCTCAAAATGGTCGAGATAGTCAAAATACACTAATGACTTGTCCCATTTGGACTCCGGATTAATTTAGAATATTTAATTAATTAAATTAATTTAATTAACTAATTAATTAATTAATTTAATTACTAATTTATTAATATTTTATTCATGAGGGTCAAACTATAATAACCAACAGTTGGGGGGTCAGTTTGTAAATTCCGAAAGTCCTGGGTCAAAGTTTAATTTCCACAAAGTCCAGGGGCAATCCTATAATTTTGAAAACCCTTATCCCATATTCGGTTAACCAAACAGGGATCATACCAGAACAGGGATAGGATATCCCTGTTCTTGTTTCAATTTAAATTCTTTTAATTTCTTAACCTTGTAACCAAACAGCCCCATTTAGTTTTTAATTTAAAACCACAGAACGACACGTGGTAGGGGCGGACCGCCCGAACCCGTACAGGACCCGGACCCGGACCCGAACAGTCCCCCTTCTTCCCCGTTTTCCAGGTGAGCCTCCGGTAGGGTTCCGGCGCCTTCTCCGGCGCCGGCGACATTTTTTCGGTGACTTTTCAAGGTTTTAAAAACGCCGTTCTCTAGAGTTTTTCATGTAGATTTCATTCCTAAGGTCGGTTTTGCATCTTAGCCACTAGATCTTCACGAAATAGGGCTCAAAGGTCCATGGCCGAATCTCCGGCCAACTTTTCTTTTCTGTTTCTACGCTTATTCTTTTACTGTTTTTGGCCCAAACAGTTTCCTTTTGTTTTCTGCACCTAAGAGGATTATTTTACTCCTATTTAAACCAAGCTTTACGCATAAAATGTCAAGACCCACTTCTTATACCCGAAACCTGCAACTCACGTTTTCTATCTCATTTCCTGGCCATTTTATTTCATTCTTTTTGCAAAACAAATCCTACAACATGCTCTCTAAGATCATATACATTAAACTAATTATCATGCTTAGAAAAAAATCAAAACAGAATGGTCACTTACGGTTTTTCTATTGGGTTTCTCTCTCTAGCCGTGCACCTCTTTCACCCTCTGGTTCCAAGCTCGATCCAAGCTCCCAAACTCCTTTCCAGAATTCTCTTTCTCTCTCTCGTTTTCTGTTTTTCTTTCCTTCTCTTCTCCCAACCGAGACCATCCTATATCCCTAACACACCCACTCTCACACGTCTCTCTCTCAGAGCCCCTTTCCTTGACTTCTCCCCCTCTGTTTAGCCATCTTTCTTCTTCCCCCCATGCAGCTTTGCATTTAATGCAAAGCTGCCCTATACACCTATATATATATATATATCAATCATCACACACACACACACAGTAGACACACACACACTCCACCGACACCTTACACACACACCCAGTCGGTCACACACACACACACACCCGTCCAGTTACACCCACACACAGTGCACACATGCACTTGTTATGTATACATATATATATACACATATACATACACATATTTTATCCCACACACATATACATGCATATCATACATATTTATAATCCATATGCATCAACAATTAATAATAATAAAAAAAATTTAATAACCAAGGAAAAAAATTTTCATATATAAAAAAAAAAAAATTTCCGAGTTATTACACGGGCATTTTGGAGTTCAAATCGGGTTTTTTTTTTCTTCATATTTGCATGTTTGTTTTAATGTTTTGGAAATGCCCCTTTGGGCAATTCTCAAGTTCAAACCCCTATTTTTGAAAAAGTGTCAATAAATGACTTTTCTGAAACTCTCATTTCAGAAATGCCTATTTTCTATCTATATAATACATTCAATACTTTTAACAGGTCATCCAAACACTACAATATCATTTAAACCTATTCCAAATACATTCATCCAAACACTCACAGCTTCACTCAAACTGTACTTATCCAAGCTGCATTTTTCTCAAACATAACTTTTTTTAAATCAAAATTTTCACCACTCATCCAAACGAGCACATTATCCATGATTTGAACTTTTATCAGATTCACACAAACCAATACGGTGGAAAAAAGTGATCTTAGAATGCTTTCTTAATTGAAAACGCTACACAATTGCCTTTATAAAGAATGTACTATATAGAATCTTATCTCTAAAGTATAAAATCAAGCTCTCGAATTCATAGAGTGAGAAAATACAAAAAGAATTTTTCAAAAGTAGCTTCTCATTTACTGTAACTCTCAAGAACTCTGTGAAGAAACTCACACAACAAAGATATATTTATAGGTTAACCTAAACCTAATGAGGTTTAAATTAGTGCAACCAATATGATTCTCCAAACTTGGACATACATTCGGACAAAATGCTCTTTTCCATTCGGACGGTCCTCTTCCATTCGGATTCATATTGCTTTCGTTCGGACGAGAACGTTACTATTTTTTATATTAATTTTAATTCAAACTATAGCATGTTAGTCTAAAAACTAATTGTCAAAGGGATATATTATGACCTATTTAAGTCACTTTTTAAGTCTATAATAAAAATTAAAAAGTGCCTAACCTTTGTTCAATTAAGAACTAAGTCCCAAGGTGACTCAAAACATAGAAAGATTAAAATCACAAATATCGTAATCATATTCTAACATGAATTCATGATATCTAAGTATGTTTATACCTTTCAATTAGTACATATAAAGTATCAAGATAAATCAATGATGCTCATCTTTATAAATACAAAGCTGTAATTTGAGTCTAGTATGATCAAGTCTTCAATGATCTGATTGATTAATGTTGTAGTTGTAATGCGACTTAACCTAACCTAACAATTAAGAAGTCAATATAAAATTTTGGAATGAATTGCCAACACATACAATTTTAGAGAAAAATTTTACAATTATTTTAACTCAAATTTCCTATCAATCTCCCCCTTTGGTAATTTCGTACCAAAACTTAAAAATAAGCATTTACTATATTGATTCATTAAATTTAGTCAAAATAAAAAAATCAACTAAGTTAATAAAACAACAAGATTTAATATCTGCAAGTGAAGATATATGTTATCTGCAAAACATAAGTAAACAAAAATAGCATGAGTAACATGTGTTATGTTAATAAAGAAATACTGAGAGCACTTAAGAGAAGTAAATAATAATATCAAGAGAATCTTCCCATTAAAAATATTACTCCCTTTTAGTTAAAGCAAACAAAATCAAAATTTCATAGTCTCCCCCTTTTGTCATTAAGTGGCAAAGGTAAGCATAGTAAGAGGGATAACAAGATGTATTATACCATAATAGATAATACTAAAGAATAAATAAGCATGCGACATGTATTTCATATGCTAAGTAAAACATGAATCAAGGCAATCATATATAAAATAACTGATATAACAATAAAAGGTATCATTTACCGTTAGATAGATTGGAAGATATGAATAAAAACATAGTACCTAATCTAAAATAAAAACCGAAGACATCTATTATGAGTGATCCTTTGACTACATCTCCTCGGTAGTGTTCTCTTCCTCATAATTATCATTGTTAGAACGAATATCCTATACTATGAGCGATCTTGTGACTACATCTCCAGTATCAGCCTCCCTAATTGGATCACAAAATGTGCTTTCTTGATTAAATTGAGTCACTCTACATGGACCCTCAACCCTATCCTGAATATCGAGTCCTTAATGTGAGTTATTGAAAGGCCGAATGTATATTTAGATGTCAAGTTATAGACCTAGAGAGGGTGAATAGGTTTATGTGACAAATTTAAGAGTTATCTCGTCCAATTTTAAATTTGATTGAAGGAGATTAGAGTTATCACTTTAATTATGTGAGTATTAAAGTTTTAATAAATGCAATCAGATTCAGTGACATGCAATGAATAACAATAACAATAATTAAAGTAATAGTAAAAAATAAAGACAATGTACTGAATTTGTTAATGAAGAAACTGCCACAGATTAACTGTATCTATTTTGAAAAACCTCGGGCCTCTAACCCAAATGTGAATCCACTAGAAGATCGATTTGATGATTACAAACTTTGTACAAACACCGACTTATTCCTCAAGCCTTGTTGGCGATCTGAATTTTCTCAAACTCGAGTCCTCAAGTATTCTCTAAGCAAATTTGCCGCTTCGAAATCTATGAACGGAAAACTCTAATCATAATTGCGAACTCCATACAATCTCGAACTCCGCCAATTGCACAAAGTTTCACTCTACAAGCATGCATTCTAAGAACGATGTACAACATGAATTTCAATGTTTTTGTGCAATAGTTTGATATATGTGAACAGGATGTGTATAGAGATCCTTTTGAAATAAGATAAATTTTTTTTATTGTAGCAGCTAAAAGTTCTGCCCTAAAAATTTGCTATCAAAACCTTTTATGTGAAAGGTTTTGAAAACCCACAAAAACACAATTAGAATAAAATTAGTAAATTGTTTATCATGACTATTCGTTGAAATGAGTCGTCATTTGTTCGCACAAACACAAGTTCGTTCAAACGAATGATTGAACGAAAGTATTTTGAGCACATACTGGAATAATTGTTTGCTAATTGGTTCAAACGAATGTCAAATGAATTGCCCACTAGGAATTTTGTTGGAATGAAGGGTGAAGAGAATCCCTCAAAGATTAAGCAAAATAGTATTTGGAATTTTTGTTCGTGCGAATTAGGGTTCATTCGAATGAACAATTTGAAACCCTAGGTACTCTAAGTTTGAATGAAGTGTAATAGCTTAATTTTTCCAAAAGTCAAGTTTTCACTTATTTAAAACCTATTGAGCTATTATTATTCATCAACCCACTCACACTTAATAAAAAACTTATTAGATTTAAAACCTTTTAATGAATGCAGTGTGTGTGTGTGTGTTGGATCAAACTAAATGCAACCAACCCCCTTACCATTGATTACCATTGTGAACACCGCAAGATAATGAATCCAATCATCATGCATTGAAGACTTGAGTGGACATAAGGCTTGAGAACACTAGACTTATGGAATTGGTAGCATTATAACTCAAGATAGTTTTGTCAACACGGATTAGCCAACACAAATATTGTCTAACAAACCTAAAAAACTCCTCATTTGGCAATCCGTGACAAAACTATAACAATAGAATACATGAAGATACAAAGAACAAAAATGCAAACCCCTCAAAAACCTGAAAGAAAAAAATTTACAATTTTAATCATAATTTGATGATTGTTGGACCATTGGACTTGCTTTCATTATGCTAAATATCAATCACCTTGCAAAATTTCCATTAAACTATACTTGTGAAGTGCATCGAGTGATAGATAATAAATCAAAGCAACACATGAATGATAAGAAGACAATACCTAGATATAAAGCATGCAAACATATCAACAAATAAGACAACTAAAGCATGTCCATGAAGCAAGGCAAAATTAATTTCTCAAAACAAAAAATAAAATTGCTTGATGAGAACACAAAATGTCATATTTTTCTCCCTTAATGTTTAGTCTTTTATACTTATTTGGTGCCTAAATGTACTCATTATTCTTATAGTTTTGATTTAGGATGCAAATGGAGGCGCTAAGTGCAAAATGAAGCTAATTGGGCAATTTTGGATAGTTTCGACATCGCTTTGTAATCTAGGCATAACTCTCTCATCCGAGCTCCGATTAAGAGGATTCAAGATGATATGGAAAGCCAAGACAAAGTTATACAACTTTAATAGTTTGAGTTTTGTGAGCGTATGGCGGAATCAAGGTCGAAATCAGGCTTGAAGTTGCTGCACCTACACTACTGACGTTCGTTAGCTGCACAAAATTCTAATGCGCGGGTCCACGCGATTTATTTTTGGAAATTTCCGATTTGGTGCACGAGAATTCCAGCTGAAAAGACCACTATCCTAGTTATATTAGGACTTTATTTTATTTTTAATATTTTTCTTAATTAGTTAGACTTGGATATTTTTATTTTAGGATAATATTTAGAATATCTTTAGGAGTTTGATTAGGCTTCAAAGACTGATTTTTAATATGTAAAAGGAGGAGAAGATCATATTTTTCACCACACACGCACGCCTCTCTCTTCCCTCTTCTCTAACTTCTCCTTCGAGTTTTCATGGCCTTGCGTGGCAAAACTTTTTTAATTGGTTGAAGGAAACAAAAATCTCGGAATCAATAAAAATCTGAGATCTAATTTGTTTTTATTGTTCGATTTATGCTTTGAGTATTGGATGTTTTTCTGTGCTTATTTTCATGATTGTCTCGTTTAATTACTAGGAGGCCTACTAGTTTATTATTCATTGCAATCTACTGCTAGGTTAGATATCAAATCCATAATTGTTTGATCCCTCTAATTTGTGAAGCAACTAAGATTTAATGATTTAATGCGTCAGAAATTATTAGATCTTAGGAAGAACGCTCGACTAAATTAAATACAACCGCTTGTGCTTATGCTTGTGTTGTTTAGCTTCATCGATCTCTCTAATTCTTAAGGCTGCTATTAGATTAAACCTTTAGCGCTTGTCTTGGGTTGTTTAGTAGTTAGGGTTAATTAGATCACTTGTTTTCTAATTAATTGCAACTAAGGAGAGATAAGAAAATTGTTCTAACGGTGAATATTCAAAGTGTGAATTGATATATACTTGCATTGATGATCAGTTATAAAATTTCGATGGTGGATGTTGACTTAGACCAATGCTTGTTCTTTTGATTGATTTCGATACTTTAATTTGAATTGTTCCTTAGTTTTTTTTTCTTAAAATTGTTTTCGTTATACTCAAACCTCCCATCCTTGTTCACATAGCATAAAACTAGGATAGATACTCTCCATGGGAACGATCCTTACTCCACTACTACATGTATTTTTAAGAGTTTAGGTTTTATTTTTTTGGTTGCCTACGACAACACACCATTGCTCCCATTTATGAATACCCTATTTATGAATACCCTACATAAGACTATTCCCTTTTTTTGTCTCAAGATGACAAAGGAAATGGATTACAATCTAATCATAAGAAAAAAGATAAAATCATGTAATGGATAAACCAACGAGAGAAAAATAACTAACATAAATTACTAAACTGAAATAAATGTGCAAAAAGTAAATACTACAGTTCATACATCAAATAAAATAAAGTAGTTGAAAAGAATAAATACAAAAAAACCTCACTACATGATCACTCATCACTTAAGTATCTAAAGTATCAAATGTGTCATCATCATCATCTAAGTCCTCATCATCAGTTGGTAGTAATGTCTATATATCAGCAGCCAGAGCATGAAGACTATCGAAAAATTGATCCTAACGAGTCTAGATAGCTTGAATATGAGGTCACTATGAACCAAGCTATTGCATAATAGGGACAAAGAAGTCGATCCTAATCCGTTGATATAAATCCTCTTGATCAACACAGGACATCGGTTGAGCAGTTATCGATGAAGAAGCTTATTGGTATTAATACGAGGGTGGATGAGAAGATGGAGCATGATGAAACTACGAGGGAGTTCGATTTACTAAATAATCTCCCTTAATGGTTAAATCCTCTTCTATAGCTAGATCCTCCTCACTAGCATCAACAACTGCTTGTCCAATGACATAACGCTCGGACTGTGTTAATATACAATGAATAAATGGACCAAGAAGAGCTTGCAACATGTTGGATGTATAGATGGAGGCATACTGACCAACATAGATATGAGTGATCAGGCTGCTTGTAAAGATATGAAAAATCAGGATAAATTTTTCGTTTTTACCAGTAGGACACTATTCATGCACTATTTGTCGATAGGGCACTATACATACATCATTCAGACATAAGTCATGTTTAGAACCATAATTTGAGTATGCCATAGAAGCATAATTTGAGTATGCCATAAGTCATTTAGACATAATTCATGTTTAGAAACATAATTTGAGAATGTTAAAATACACCTCCTATGAGAATTTGAGCCTAATTGGAGATAGTTTGAAAAATGGACCCAAAAGGGCATCCCGGGTAATTTGAGTATGCCATAGAAGCATAATCTGAGTATGCCATAAGTCATTTAGACATAATTCATGTTTAGAAACATAATTTGAGAATGTTAAAATACACCTCCTGTGAGAATTTGAGCCTAATCGGAGATAGTTTGAAAAATGGACCCAAAAAGGGCATCCCGGGTGACCCGAGTGAACCCGGCCGCACTCGCCAACAAGCGAAAATAAATTTTTTGAGAAAATATCATTTAAAATAATTTTAAGAACTTTGGTTAAAGCAGAATATCAAATTGAGGCATTTTGGGATGGGTGGTAGTGTAACGGGGTCCCGCGGCTCTTTTAGTATAAATAAGACTCTTGGGATCTAAAATCTTTAGAAAATGTTGGAGAAGTTACATCAAGTTGTGTATGGAGAGAAAGCATGAAGCAAAACCTATGTTTTTCAACTTTCTACCTTCCAAAATTCGTCTCTAGCCTTGGAATCTCTCAAGGCTTCCTTCTAGGAAGTTGTTCCCCACCACAAGGGCTACAATCCTACCTATTGGTTCAGCGTTAAAGTGAACACAACTCCCTAGGGTTGAGAAAAACCTTTTAGGTATGATATTTTGCTAAGTAAAGAATAGAGTTAAGTTTAGTAGTATTTTTATAAGTTGATTGTAGGACTTGCATGCTTACTTGTTGTTAGAAAACCACTTAGCATATAGTTACTTTGAAAACCTAGGATTGGTACCTTGTGTACTTATGTATTCTTTGGGAATTTGGTGAAGTGATGAACATGTAACGTGAATATATGTATAATTCATTGCATTCTAACTTATGTTCATGTAGACAAAGTCTTGTAGTTTGAAAGTTATGGTTTGCTCAATGTATTGGTACTTTGTGTACTTGTGTAATCTTTGAGAATTTGGTAAGGTTGTGAACATGTAACATGATTATATGTATAATTGATTGGATTATATGCTATGTTCATGTAGACAAAGTTTTATGGTTTAAAAGTTATAGTTTACTTTATATATGATGCATTATTTAAGGCACACTCCATAGGTTTGGTAAATGCCTCATTAAAATTGCATAGAAAAATTAAGGCATCTTGGCATACTTGAATCTTTGGAAACATGGCGTGTGTTGAGCACTTTGGTGCTATGAATTATGAGGGTGTAGATCCTATGGTAAAAACCCCACAATCTGGCCAATGAACAGTACTCGCGTGCTGACGGGGGCGGACCGTAGAGCGAGGCATGGATTGGGCATAGCGTTGCATGTGTGTGTCATGCATATTGCCATTGCATTGCATTAATGAAATGGAAGGTTTATAGCTTATAAATGTTCACTTTGCAAATGTCACACCTTATCTTTATTCTTTATATTAGTATTAGGTCATACAAGCCGTCGTGCTTACCCTATATGGGATTACATATTACAGATGAGACTCCCAGCACATGAGACTTGATGAAGTCTTGAAGCATGGAAGGGGAAGTGGACCTTGAAGAACATTTGGTCCTTGGGACATATTTTTTGGTTGTATGAGGGTACAAGTCCTAGGACATATGTATTAACTTGTAAAAATTTTGTATAGCATTGAAACAATGGGCAAGGCCCTAAATTTGTAGTGAGCATGGAGCTCATGACACTTAAGCTTCAAGTGTGTGTGTATATATATATATATATATGGTGGATGTATGTTTTAAATTATGTATGAATGATTTAGTTGAGTAAGATGATGTAGTTTGGTAGTTAGTTTAAGAATGGTGGATTATGTTGTAAAATATTAGGTGGAAAATGCTTAGAAAACAAATGAGACCATGTCAAAATTTTATGAATTAAAAAGAGTTGTTGGGTGTGTAAAATGCCCATATATAAATAGGAAGAGTGCCAAAAAGTAGGGGCTAAAAACTTAGAGGAAATAGGTTAAAAATTGGAAAAGTGAGCTTGCAGCACTGTAAAAAAAAAATTCAGAAAAGGAAAATTACATTGTAGCTATAGGAACAGCAGACCAGCCAGCAGCAGCCAGCCCGCGCATGCACGCTTGCCCGCGCTCTTGGCAGCCCCCTCCGTGTGCGTGCTTACGCGCCCACTGTGCATCCACCGCACGCCTTGCGCCCCTGCGCGCCCAGCCCCCTTACTCCTCCTTACCACCAGCCCTTGGCCACTTGCCTTGGGCCATGTTTGGCCAATCTGTAGGCCATGTTGGCCAATCACTTTAGGCCATGTTTGGCCACCCTTTTGGGTTATGTTTGGCCACTCTTATGGACCATGTTTGGCTACCCTTTAGGACCATGTTTGGTCACTACTTAGGGAAATATTTGACCTTTACTTAGGCCTTATTGGACTACCAACCTTGACCATGCTTTGTCATCATTTTAGGCTATGTTAAGCAACCACTTGGACCATGCTTGGTCACCACCTTGAAGTTGGGTTATGAAAGCACCTAGGCTATGTTTAGCCTACACTTTAAGCCATTATAAGACATGATCTTGGAGATTAACAAGTAAAAGTCAATTAAAAATGAATATATTAATTTAATTCTTTTATTTTATTATTCTCATTCACGCCTCGGGTTTATGAAAATTCGGGCCGTGACACTGCCAATAGGAAGAACCATAGTGCAATTGTAACACCCCGACCCTGATTAATTAATAATTAGTTTGCTAATTATTAATTAGAATTGACATAAAGAATAATTTAGAAGTTAATCGAGAACCTCATGATGGTCATGATAGACCAATAAAATAATTAAGCACATCCGAAATGAGGGCGTAATGTCCGAACCTAATTACCAATTAATTAGGTGAAATGATGTTATTTTAACACTGTAGAAACTCGAATTAGAGAACTATGACGGCCGCAAATAAATAATAACTAATACGAGGCCTTTGATAACGAGGCTAACCAAAATACGAAACCCTCAGAGGAAACTGTTTTGTAAAAAGAGCACTAGAAAAGAAAATATAACAGAAATAGCCAAAACAGAATTCTGCGCCAGCTAAACAAGGCTTAAGCCCAAAATGTGGAAAAATGCCCAAAAGTGAGGCCAAGGGGATTTGAACTGTTCACCAAGATGGGCAAGACTTTAAGCACCCAAAAAGTTACCAAGTGGGTTGCCGACAACTTCATGCCTAAAATTGCAACAAAATTGTATATAGCACTGAATTATTCTAGTCCACCTCCCAAATTGGCCAATGGCCATCCATGAAACACCTCACCACCCCATCATCCTATGCACCCTAGCCCATCATCACATCTACCCTAACATACTTGATCACCTCTCCTATCACGCCCCGGATTTCCACGAACCCGGGGAGCGACTGAATGAAAGAAAAGGAATAAATAAATGACAATGAATTAAATTTAAATTAAATCTCCCGCATTATTCCTCAAATTTTTCCTGCAAGATTAAAATTAAATGCTTGTCCCACTATCAGCCCAAAGTTGGCGCTAGTGGATGGCCAAACATGGCCTTGAAATCTATGCCTAAAAAGTGTCCCATAAATTGCCCCAACTTGGCTTTATATAATGGCCTAAAATGGTCTCAAATGAACTCAAAAGTTTGGGTCAAACTCATGATTTAATGGCCTCAAAATGCCCTTGGAAAATAGGTCATAACATGGCCAAAACATGGTCAAAACAATGGCTGCCCATGGGTTGGACAGCAGGTGGCAGCAGGCAAGACAACAGTGGGCGCGCGCGTGGGCAGCAGCATGCGCGCGGCAGGGGCGCGGGGGCGCGGCGTGGGGGGCGGGGGCGCGGGGGCGCGGCGTGGGGCGCTGGGCACACGGCGCGCATGCACGCGCGCGCGCGAGCGAGGGGTGCGCGGGCTACGGCGGCTGGGGCTGGTTCCTGCACTGTTTACGACACTGTAGCACAGAGAGCAGTTTCTGATATTTTTTTTTAAGTTACTGTTCATGGCTGCAACCAATTTTTCCCTTTTTGAATTTTTTCCAAGTCCTTTAAGCCCTCTTTTCTTCCCATTTTTTATTCCTCTTGTTCAAGGTTCCTAAACCCCTATTTTGATATTTTTTTCACTCCTTTTAAAAAGTCATTTACACACCTATTTCCCACTTTGATTCTACCAAAAATTTGACATAGTCTCCTTTGTTTTTCCCAAGTATTTTCATCACCTAATAATCACAACATATATGGGTATAATTGCATCAAAATCCATCAACTCTTAAACATGTATCCACTATTTTCTAACACTTCCATTTAATGCATATTTAACTCCCGAATATCAAGTAACCTCTAGTATACATTTAAATCAAACATCATACATTCATTGAGTTCCAACTCATACATTTTTTTAAAATGGCCCAAGGCCTAAGGTTTGCAATTTACATAAGTTTAAATATAAAATACAACAAAGTGGGCTTATGCCCATACATTCAAAACATGCCCCCAAAGGTCAAATCTTCTACAAAATCCATTTCCTTCCTTTTTCTTCAACACTCAAAGAAGTCTCAAGCAGCTGGTGCCTCATCTGAAATGTATTGCCCACGAATGGGTTAGCTCAACTGCTGGTATGATAACTCACTAATACTAGCAACAAATTTAGGACGTGGCATGTGCAAGTGTACAATTTCAAGATATAATTTTCCTTCCCGTTATTTAATGCAATGCAAATACACTATGCATGACTCACACATGCAAACTCTATGCCACACCCATGTCAACTCCATGCCATGTCAACTCTATGCCATGTCTATGCCTCATTTTACGGACCTTCCCCAAAGGACATGAGTAACCAAGTATGCCTCATTTTACGGACCTTCCCCGAAGGACATGAGTAACCAAGTATGTCTCATTTTACGGACCTTTCCCGAAGGACATGAGTGACCAAGCATGTCTCATTTTACGGACCTTCCCCGAAGGATATGAGTAACCAAGTATGCACAACACCAAATGCCCAACTCACACTATGCCAAATGCCATGATTCCATTATGCAAGTTCAGTGAGTCATTTCATCAAACACATGGTGTGTCCTTTTTCATGTCATGCATTTCAACCCCACATAATTCATAACTTTAAATTCCCATAAATTTCTTCACATAACATAGGTCATAATCATACACCTTAACACATTTCTCAAGCCACAATATCACAATTTCACCGACCAACAAGAATTTCACAAAGTCACTAACATTCCATGCAAGACTAATACATTACACAACCAATTCCCCTCCAAGATGTCAAGTAAATATCACATAAATACATACCAAATATAGCAATCAAATACAAAGACAAGATAAGTTATCTTCATAGCAACAAAACATCAAATAAACCAAAGAATACATAAAGCCCCAAATTTCCAACTCTAGGTATTTCAATTCAACACCACCTAGGTGGCTTCCTAGCATTAATTAAACATCTATACAGCTCAATCAACATGTAGCACAGCAAGAAAAACTAAATCTATTCCTAGCTTAGCAAGAAACCATACCTAAAATCAGTTTTTCACAAACTGTAGAAGCTGTATTTTCTGGATAGCCAAATTGTTTGGTGAGGATATATTACTCGTGGAGACGAACAACTTTCCAGAAGAAAGTTTGGCCAAAATCCCACTCGAAATATGTGTTTCGGCAGCTTGAATTCTTGAATTTCTAGGGCTTTTCTCACTCTCTCTCTATAAGAACGTGAATTCTGTAATTGCAGACCCAATTTATGATAAAAATGGTCTAAGGGGGCTGTATTTATAGCGGTGGACAAAGGGGCTAAGGGCAAATGACCATTTTGCCCTTAATGAGCCCGAAACCTCGTTACTCTACAACCCATTCCTAAATGCTTCAATTCAAAATTTTGTTTTAACCAATGTTCATAAAATTATTTTAAAGGAAAACTATTAGAAGAAAATATTTTCATTTGAGGTCGTTTTAGGCCCGTTCCACCCGGGCCACCCGAACGCCCTTTTTGTCCAATTTTAAAATGGTTTCCGCTTTAGCTAAAATTTGAACAGTAGTTACCTCACAATATTCTAAGCATATTTCTATTCTATGACACACTCCAAATATGCCTTTAAACATGTCAAATGGTGAACTAACGCATTTAGATGCTTTACCGGCAAAACGAAAAATTTTCCCGCATTTTTTCAGATCTCTACATCTCCACCAACCATTTTACATCCAACCCAATAATTATTTATAAATCAAATAAATAAAATGCACATGACCATATATTAGTGTGGATGTGTGGAGTGAGGAATCAAAAAGTGTACAAGTCTGAAATACATATATAGAGAGAGAGAGAGAGTGAGTTAGAGAGAGAGAGTGTGTGTGAAGTCTTGTGTGTATGCTTGTGTGTGAGAGTGGGTGACCATTGGAGGTGCAAAGGGAGAAAGGATTAGGGGAGTGCATGTGTAGGACAAGCCCAACCCATTTAGGTCTCACCTTGAGCCACGACTAGAGAGAGAAACTGCTGTGCAAAAGGTAAAAACACCAACTGTCTGATTTTTTTATTTTTTTTTTAATTTCTGGTGCAGTTTGGTGTTGTTAAGTCTCATAATTGCACGCATGACATTTTCCTGAGCTAGGGCATGAAAATGAGACCTCGAAACAACCTAGAACCCTAAGCCGTACACCCAGCCGCCATTGATACACCTTGGATTGAACAGGTTTGAAAACATTTGCACCAAACCTGGTTTTGTCTATTAAGACTTTGACTAGACCTAACCAGCATTTTAAAAACACTAATCCGTAACCCCAAAGACCTAGAATCGACCATCAAATTGCGAGTTATAGGTTTAGGTTTTAAAACCCAACCTCGTAAACCTCACTGTAAACCAGATTTTTGGAATAAGGACTGAACCCGCATGCCATGACGGTCATATTGAACCAAATGCCATTAAAAATAGTGATGAAATTTGGGTTTACGATGGAGTTACAGAGTCGAGTATCAAGCCTTGGACCGAGTGATTAGGTTAGTTTTAAGGCTTCAAGTGAATGCCAAAAGATTGGCCAACCCTCTAGGAACATGGAACACCCAAAAACAGAGAAAATTAGTGATTAAAAAATACACGAAAATGGAAGAAAAGAAACCCAAAAATTAGGGCAACAGTGAAGAAATCAGTGAAGAAGACGACGAGTCGACTGAGTCGACTTGCCCAACTCGCTCAAACCTACCGTGTCAACTCAGACACGTGTCGACTCACAGGCGTGCCACTACATTAGTGGAACGACGCCGTTTAGAGTCATTCTATCTTAAAATAAGAATTCTAGCTGTTTGGACACAGAGACAATAAATTGAAATTTGAGACAGGTTTGCCCAAACCTTGGATAAGGGGATTAAGGGGGTTATTGCATTCCGATTTTTTTGAAGAACCTAAACTGACTGGTTCACTGTATTCATGGACCAGTCGAGGGTTTGACCTAGAAAACCCAACGGTCCAAGGGCTAAATTGAAAGAAAATTAAACTAGAACTATCCTTAATTACAGTTTGACCCCGATAGTTCTAAGTAATTATATTCTGGCCCAACTTCTGAAAAATTGATGCATATGGGCCCCTGAAAAATTAAATAATTAATAAAATAATTTATTTTATTATTTTATTAAATATGTAAAATGAACATTTTACCCTTGGGCATTAAATAGGTCAAACAGAGTCCAAATAAAATAAATAAATAGTATATTTTTACTATTTCGGGCATTCCGGACTCAACGGTGGAGTCCGATTTGGGAAATTAAGTCCCAAAAAATAAAAACGCAACGATAAATGACTAGGGCTAAATAAAAATGAAAGATAGTCCATTTTGATTATGTTGGGCACTCCGGACTCAATGGTGGAGTTTGTACTAGCAAACGAAATACCGAAAAACGTGACATAAAATTATCAAAATGCCCCTAATACAATACAAAGCCCAAATGAAGCCCAAATTGGACGAAATTGATACCAATAGAAGCCCAAATAAATGTGAACTTGTATATATGACTAAATAATGATTCGGGATCAGAATGTCATAAAATATAAATGACCAAAATACCCTTGAGTATGAGAAATACAAGCAAAGGTCAAAAATTAATTGTCATAAGCATAATTATGAAAATTTAGGAGCTAAATAAAGACTCCGGGACAATCAACTTAAAAAATGAGAAATGACCGATGTGTCCCTATGATCAAAAATAGATACCAAATGAAGTCCAAAAGACATAAAAATTTACGTATAAGATATGTAAAACATTCTGATGACCATGATAGGTTCGGGACAAGAAAAATAAATTACCATTTTGCCCCTGTATATGCCCGAAGCCAAATAAAAAGACGATAGGGTCTAAATTGTCTTTCTTCGACATTTCAGACTCAATGGTGAGGTCCGTGTTATGAAATGAAGTACGAAAAAATATGACATGTAAATATATGAAGGATAAAATCAAACCTCACGATTTAAGGAAGCTACCAGAAGAGTATACGTTAAGAAAATAACACTTTAAGATAAAAGTTAGGATTTAATACGATCTAAGCATAAAATGAGAACATCAATAAGAGATATTTGAAGTTAATAGATTATTTATGAATTGTTCTTAGGAACTGTAGAAGAAGTGGGAAAGCACATTATTAGCACCAACCCTAAGGACTAAGGTGAGTAACCTTGCATTTGAAGTGGAGATTTAACTTCACGGATTTGAATAATGTTTTAAGTTCAAGTTATGTGAAGCCATTGAATATCAAATTCGGTCTTTATACGATTCCTGTTTTAAAATATTTTGTTATGACATGCTCAATAAATGTTTTTTTATACAATTCTTTTCTTTGAAATATTTAGCATGTCTAAGTAAAATACGAATTTCCTTAAATATTCTCAATTTGATTATTCCAACTATTTGAAGTCTTATTGCGAAAGTTATATGCTACATGTTTTAAATACTCATGAAAAGTATCTATGTGAAGAAGCCATGTGATTAATGTTTTGCAAGATAACAGTGCATAAGCACACATGCAAGATTTTGCGTTTCTTCGAAACTCAATTGACCTGTCATGTGAAATGCCAGGTAGTAGGATCTAATCCCCCAGGAAATGAGATATCTCCACGTATACATAAAACGGGAGTCTGGCTCGAAACAGATTCCATTAATGAAAGTGAAAAGATGACAAATGATTTAAAAATGGAAGTAGGTTTTACCCCAATTTTTTACTATACATGTTTATATGTTTTGAAATGCATATACTCGATTTGAAGAATTGAATGTTTAGCTTGAATACTTTAAATGTGTCAAAGCTATTTGTTATGAAAAATACATGTACTCTATGTTCAAAATATATGAGCAATTGGTAGTGAGTATTTTATAAACTCTCATGTACGAAACCACTGCCAATTGAAACCCTATGACAAATGTTGGAATTACTCGCTGGGCTTCTTGAAGCTCACCCCATCTCCTTAACATTTTTCAAGTAACGACGATGAATGGGAGCCTTGCTCCATTTTGGGATGACGACTAGTGGCTCTATTATGATCATGGACTTTTGGAAGTATTAGAACATGTAGTTGGATAGATTTTGATGTAATAGATTTTGGGTAATATGTACTTAAGCCAAGAGGCAACCGACTATGTAATATATATAAAACTTTAGAATTTTTATTATGCTCTGATGTTATGTTCATGTGTACCGCTATGAAATGCGGTAGTACCGGAGGGATGTGCGAAAGATTTAAGTTAAAAAAAGAAAAGAAAAATTTTTCCACGCTTCCACAAACCAAGGCTGCACCGCCATCCGATACTGTTGCTTATTTGAGCCTCACCCGACAGCCCACGGGCTGAAGGGTGGTAGTCACGATACGAGATCCGCACAAGGTGGGTTTCGGGTCGTGACAACAATAATCGGATGATGCACTATCTATAGCAATAAAGATGACTGATGCCATATCTAAGGGAACCCTAGTCCCAATAACAAATGGAAATGTAGCATAGGACCTAATGAGGGTGTTGGTATGACTTACTGGCGATAACTAATAAGAGTATAATATTTAATATTTTTAATTCCTTTATATTTAGTTTTATGACATTTTTTTGTTTAAGTGAACTGATTAATATATTTATTGAATTTGGAAAGCATTGAAGGTAAAAGAATAGATATGGAGTATATTGTGCAATTTCCAGCTTTTAGGTAGTTTCAATCTATGGAGCTTCAATTGAAGGCCAAAAGTGGGCTGTGTTGGAGAGAGGAGACGGCAAGGCCAAATAGAAAAATAAAGAGAAAAAAAAAAAGCAAAAGTGGGCCGTGCGGCTGGGCTTGGAACGCACGGCTGAATGGGAAAAAAAGAAAGAAAGAAAGAATAAAGAAGGCGCTGGAGAGAGCAGGGTCCAACCAAAGGAAAACCAAAGAGAAAAGGAAGTGACGTGGGCGCTGATTAAAAGGTAGGTGGTTGACACAAGACCAAGAAAATAGAAGTGTCACGCCCCGAATTCCCGACGAACCCGGGACGCGACTGACGAGACAGAAAGTAAAATAAATGAAAGGACAAAAGTAATTAGATTCACTAAATATGCGTCCATCATCATTCATACATAAATTAACATCGAATACATTGTTCATCAGTCATTCGGGCTTAAGCCCTTACATAACAAAATACAAGTTTCACGAATCACAAATACATCACAGGCTTCACCCTATCAGGGCATCACTGAGTCTCTAGTGGCTGGAGGATCCTCATCTGAAAATGTTGCCCACGAATGGGTCAGCACAACTGCTGGTATGATGAAATGCTAATGCCAGAAATAAAGCTAAGGCGTGGCATGTGCAAAGTGTACATTTATTTCTAAATGACATTCAAGCATCGCAGTAATATATATATGTATGGTATGCATGACACACCCATGCACAACTCCATGCCACACCCATGTCTCATTTACGGGTACTCCCCGATGGCTCGAAGTACCAATGCAATGGCCAATTTTGGGTTTTTCACCACAGGATCTACACCCTCATAATGCAAAGCACCACGTGCTTACCCACGCCATGTTCTCAAAGAATTCATCATATGCCAATATGCCAATGCAATCTCAATGAACATGGATCTCAATAATATAACATGCTCGGACAATAAGAAATAAATCACTAGTCAGTTTCATATACATGCATATCTCATATATTCGTACATCATGATTCATGTTCTTCACTTGCAAGTAACACATAACATGTGAACAACCAATTCCAAATAAACAGGTAAACACATTACAGATAAACACATACAGCATTCAGTCATTCACAAATATTCCTAACTTAACTTCATTTCTAACACTAGCAAAACACCATACCTGATGGGTTGGTATCAACCCTAGAAGATCGTGCACTATATGTAACTGAACCGACGGATGAAAATGTGGAAGATCAGATCGCCCTCTCCTGTCCTGTCAATGTCCCTAAAAGTAGAAATTACAACTCAGTCTATTGTTACTTGAATCTATGCTATTCATCAAATTTTATGTCTTTAATTCATAAGTCTCTATTCTGCTAATTTAGATTCTACCATTGGCTCTAGAACGTTGAAAAAAATAAGTTTAGGTTCTCGTGGAACTCAATTTGGACACCGGGTTTCAAAAGGGCAAAACAGTTATTTTGCACTTTACACGTGTCCTTACATTTCGTGACCTCTTTTCACAAATCGGACTCCACGGTTGAGTCCGGAATGTTCGAGAAAATAAGATTTCACTATTGGTTTACCTAATTCGGAGTTCGTTTGACTGTGTTTCAACCTAGGGGCATTTTGGTAATTTTAAGGGTTACTACGGGTCTTTTATTTTTTGGGACCCCGTCTCGTAAAACGGACCTCACCATTGGTCTCAGAATGGTCGAGATAGTCAAAATACACCTATGACTTGTCCCATTTGGACTCTGGGATATTTTTGAATATTTAATTAATTTAATTAAATAATTAATTAATTAATTTAATTAATATTTTATTAATAATTTAATCAGGTGGGTCAAAGTGTAAATTCTAACAGTTGGGGGGTCAAATTGTAATTTCCGAAAGTTCAGGGTTAAGGTTCAAATTCAAAAGGTTCAAATTCAAAGGGTTCAAATTCCAAAAGGTCCAAATTAAAACTAGTTTAATTTGTTATTCTAATTCAGGTTAACCAAACAGGGGATAGGGCTAAAACTGGGATAGGATATCCCGATTTCGATTCAATTCCAATTTCTAGATTTCTTATCCTTGCAACCAAACGGGCCAAGTCCCCTTTTAACTTAAAACAACCACGCGACACGTGGCAGGGTGGTTCGGCCCAAGCCCGAACCGGACCCGGATCCGACCCGGAACCCGACCCGGTCACCCCACCTTCTTCCCCGATTTTTCGGCGAAGCAGCGGTAGGGTTCCGGCGCCTTCTCCGGCGCCGGCGACCGATCTCCGGCAATATTTTCACGTTTTTAAAATGCCATTCTCTTCGGCTTTTCACGTAGACCTCACATCCATCCTCCATTTCCCTCAAAACCTTCCCAATCTCCTCGAAATAGAGCTCAAAGGCCCATGGCCGAATCTCCGGCCAACTGTATAATTCCGATTTCATGCTTATTTTTCCACCGTTTTTCATTCTTTCTTTTTCTATTCTCTTTCTGCACTTCGTAGGATTATTTTAGGAACATTTAAAGGAAGTTTTACACATAAAATGATGAGGTTCAACCTCCATGGCCGAAACCTGCAACTAGGGTTTTCTCCCTAGTTTCTCACCTATTTCTCCTCATTCTTTTTGCAATTTAATCCTTACATCATGCTCTACAAGGTTCTACAATTTAAACCGATTGAAATGCTCTAAAACAAATCGAAACAGAAGTGACCCACTTACAAATTTTTTGGCCGTTTCTCTCTCTAGCCGTGCCCTCCTTCTCCTTCTTGCTCCGAGCTCGAACCAAGTCTCAAACTCTCCCTCAGAGCTCTATTTCTCTCCCTCTTTTCTGCTTCTTTCCTTCTCTTCTTTCCCACCCGAGACCACTCTCTTTTTCTCTTTATTTTCTCTCTTTCTATATCTCTCTCTCTCTCTCTTTCTCTCTCTCTCTCTCTCCCCAAGACCAACCTACTCTCTGCCGATTCTGCACTCTCCCACTCCCTGAATCCCACTCACACACACCACCTTACCCCATACCCCTTTGAGTGTGTAACACTCAAAGTCACACACACACACACAACCGGCACACACACATACACACACTGTTCTACACCCATATATATATATATATATATATATACACACACACATTTACATACTTCACACACACACTCACATGTGTACACATTTACTAAATAATTATTTTAAATTTATACATACATATATATATACATATATATATACATATACACATACATCCAATAATAATAATAATAATAATAATAATAATAATAATAATTGCAAAAATAAATAATAATAAAAAAAAAAAAATTTTCCATGTTATAACAAGAAGAGAAAAAAACAATAGAAGAAAAGGGTGCGGCGCAGGTGACTAAAGGCTTGGGCGGCTAAACCAAGAGAAGTGTGAGGCGCTGCTATGGGGCCCAGGAGGAAAGAAATAAAAAGAAGAAAAAGAGGGCAAAAACCCTGAGAGGTGAAGGAGCTGTGCAGCGCAAAATGGAGGGAGACCTGTATGGCGCAAAACGGAAAAGAAGAGGAGAAACACAAATAAATTATTAGGATTTTCTTAGTCAAGTATGTCAGGCTAGATTTTTCAATTCAGTTCAATGGGATTTTGAACCTTTATTGCAGTTTGATGGTTGAATCAAATCAGTAACATTATTTCTCCCTTTTTTTTTATGAAATCTATTCATGATAATCTGTTTTAATTGTTTTATTGATATTTGGTTTGATTGATTTAATAAAGGCCTATTAAATTGATCAGATTATTACCAATTGCCAGATTCAGGAGGTATATTACATAATTGATATGGTTCTTAATCAATTATGGCAAATAATGATAGATGATTGTGGACAAGCTTTGGTTTATTGCTATGATTATCATGATCTAAGTTAAACAGTCCAAACCTGTGTGATTTTTGTTTAGAATAATCTAATTTCCTTGATATTAATGATGCCATTATATTAAATTTAGAGAATTTGTTCTAAATTGTCTAATGGTTAGAATCTAATGAAGAGCTTGTTTCATTAGTGAGGAATTAAGAAACATTTCGGGTAGCAGAGCTTGATGCTACCTAGGATTATTAGATTCATTGAAGGGTAGAATAATGTTATAGTTGATTGATTGTTCCATTAATTGCGAGGGTAAGATTGAATCAAAAAAATGAATTTTTAATTCATTGATTTCTATTGTTAATTTAGTTTTCAATCATAATCAGATAAATCAAAATTCCAACCCTCCATTTACTATTTTGTTATTAATTGAATTTCAGTTTAGAGTTGGTCAGAATAAATAAAAAATAAATTGTGAACACTCTCTGTGGTTTCGACCCTTACTTATCTAGCTGTTGTGTTTGTTTTCTTTTATTGTGTTAAGAAGTAAGGTTAAATATTTTTGGAGTGTTAACGATGCGCTTCCAATAACACATATAGTAGCTAGTAACTAGAGGGAAGATGGGCACCTGTGACCATAAATATGTCATCTTCTTTCGGAATTGTCTCGACATGATAAGGAAATTTGGGATGAAACACAAGGACTAGCTCGAGAGTCATGGCTATGAGGGTGGGAGTTAAGTTAAAGACTATAACATGAACGTATGCCCTAGTTGAAGCAATATCCCGAACTAACTCTAAGTTCACGTAGAACTCGCGAACTAGGGGCTTACCAATCGGGCCATAAAAAGAGAAAAGTGGAAGCCACCCTTTTGAGTCAAACTAACGATATAGCGATATGCCATGGTCTTGCTAATGTGATCTAACCTAAAACAAACGTGTGTCCTAGTAGTAGTAGATCGATACAATGATGGGTTCCTTTGACAAGGAATAACAGAGACCTCACATAGGAATTGGTCTAAAGTAGTAAGGCAACGACTCAGTGCCATCAGAGTAGACATATAAAAATAAGCAACTGATATGAAAATCCTAAATTGGCTCTATGTTCAAAGGCTATACAAACAGTGTCAAACTAACCCTTCATTTGAAGAATATGAACGTAAAGGACTGAAAGTAAGAGAAGAGAAAGCAAGAAACTCACCGTACACCGATGAGACACAGATGAAAGCTAAAAACAATCGAAGAAATTGAAGCCCGTGATGAGTAAAACAAAGTAATCCGAGTAGAATGATAAAACTTTGAATCACAGTGACAATATATGGTGAAGGAATCAAGAAGAAAAGACAGGAAAAATGAGACGAGTTTTGAATTTAAAGAAAAATCGCATGTCCAATTGATTTATAGAAACTGTTTAGGATTCGTTTGAATGAATTTGCCATTCATTTGAACGAAGCCCCAACATGTTCGAACAAATTCTCTAGTAGCTAAAATTGGGAAATTTTCACTTCTTAACTGTCATAATTCGAAGAAGGATTAAAATTTGAGAAAATTTGACACGAAAGATAATCACAGGATTAGTTATTATCCCAAAAAAATTCAAAATACCTTTTTTCAAATTCAATTTTTAAGCAATTCGTTGCATGAGAGACAATGATATATGTAATATCAATTTACAATTTTCACAATTAATCTTAGAAAACTCAATTACATGCAAGCTCTCCTTCTTTATACTCCATGGTGTAAAACCATAAACATTAAAGTACCTATCTCATAAGTTTATTTTTGAATCAACAATTTCACTACAATATTGAATGATTTAGAAATCAATAAGCACAAACAACTATAATGAATAAACCTACGTGAATTATGGCTAATTAAATCCAACCAAGTTCCCTCTCAATCCAAGCCAACACCTTTTGATGAATGTTTCGTATTCTACTAGGTGGCTTTCATACTACTGAGTATGAAGCTCTTTTCAAAGGTATGCCAGCACCTTTGATAGCATAGACAATATCCCATAGGTTACCCTTTCCTTGCACACTTTCAATTTAAAAAGAAATCACTTATGTAATTTTTTATTAATCATCAATCACCTTTAATAAATTCTTCTAGTCATGGACTTATTAAAAGATATCACTTATGTAATTTTTTATTAATCATCAACATCTATAATGCACAAGTCTCAGTACTTGGTCCATCTAACGCACAGGCCTCTAGAGCCTGGTCCACCTATAATGCACAAGTCTTCATACTTGGTCCATATCTAATGCACAAGTCTTCGTACTTAGTCCATCTAATGCACAAGTCTCAGTACTTGGTCCATATCTAATGCACAAGCTTCCGAGCTTGGTCCATCTTCAATATACAGATCCTATGATCCAGTCCATAGGAAGATAGAAACTCCAAACATCTTCAAGTTTCCCAGATCGGAATACCTCAGACCTGATACTTAGATTATTTGGCTTATGCACCAGCAAACAACAAATACTATAGTACCGAGCAGGCTGAAAGTACTTCGATTCAAGACCTTAAGTCTTATACAAATTTCTTTGATCTACTCTTAGAACATACAAAAGGGTTATTCATCAAAAAGTGCATAAGAAAGTGTTTTAACTCCAGAAGAGCACATTCAAACAGAAAAAAAAACATCGGATTTGAGGAGAAAGAACTCGATTTTATTGATGATTCAGAAAGTTTACATCAATGCAAGAAAACTGAAAGGAAAACTATTACACAAAAGCTATAACAGAGACATAGCTTTGTTCTATGGCATCATGGCTTTGTTCCTCATATAAAGCATTAGGGGCCAGAGTTCCAAACTTCCATCACCGCCGTCGCCGGCTCCATTTGAAAAGAAGGAACCCCGAAACCCAATCTGCAGCAAGAAGCACCCAGGCCATTTCATTATCACTATCACTTATCTCTATACCAACGAATGATGAGGGCTCTAGGCCTCAAGAGACTTTTCATTCTCCACCTTTGTAATCAGCGTGACACCCTAGCCGATTGGAGCAAGGGTCTCTGCCAAGTCACAAAGGGGAAGAGGCAGCCCACCTTCATCTCCCTCAAAGCAGGCATGACACCCCAGCCGATTTGAAGCAAGGGTCTCTACCAAGACACAAAGGGAAGGAGGCAGCCCACCTTCGTCTTCATCACCAATGCTCCAAGCCTCGGTTGAATCAAGGAGGGTCCACCTCCCATCGGAGAAATCTCGATCGGATGCTAAGATGGACAAGAAGATCTTTGCCTCCCCTAATCCTTCCTTGAAAACTGAATCAAAAGGAAGGATAACTCTCGGCCACAGTTTAATCATTCCCAACTCAGACTGAAGATCGTCAATCATCTCCAGATAAACGGCAGTTTTTGAAAAACATCTAAATTCTCTCCAACAAGGAAACAGTCCGAGAGCAAAAGTAAAAAGATGGGCGCAACCGTACGCTCCTCTTCCACTTATATAGGCCTTCAGGGCCCAAAAGTCACCCAGTTGGACCGTCGCCACGGTTAGGTGAAGCGTTAGCTTCAAAATCCCAAACGACGGTGGTGCAATAAATGACGCATTAAACCGCCCTCTCGGGAGAAGCAAAAGACAGGGCCACGCATGCAATGAATAGACTTTTCGGTCTTGTCCACGTATATGTAGATGTGATAGTTTTTTCCAGGTCATTAACGCCTAACAGGCCACGTATACAACGGGAAGTCCATCAACTTTGATGTACCTTGATCCTTGTCTTAAAGATCTGGAGGCAGAAGTTCTGATCGACCGAACTATAATCACAAGAGATCCACTTATTATTACAAGTCTCAAGATTCAGAACAATCAGCTTCAAAATTTTTCAAATGAAGTCTTCAACTACTGCCTTATTACAAGTAAAGCAGCTCGGAATACAACTACCTACAGAAGAAGATCTGGTCTTATATATACTAAGCTCTAGAGCAACGTTACTTGCAACAATTACCATAATTAACTACGAGTCAAGACATTACAGAGCAGTATAACTCAAGTCATGCACAAAAAAAGAAGACAAAAGCATCAAGCAAAAGACTGTTCCATTAAAGGATGTATGTTTCAGTACATTGAAAATTCAAAAAACAGTAAAATACACATCATAAGCCTGATCAGCAGAGGCAGGGTCAACAACTGGGGAAGGCTCGGCAGGAGCAGCATCAACCATCTCACTTGGGACGACCACTTCAATGGGATCGGCAAGGGAGAACATCAGCCACTTCACTTTGGATAACAGCCTCGGGAGGATCAGATCCAAGTGACACAACTGAGGAGACGTCAAAGTCAGGAAATTTGGCAAGGAGCCGGGATCGGAAGTTGTTGAAGCCAAACGTAATCAGGCGGTTCGCCATCCCTTCCAGCTCCGACCTCATTTCCACCTCATTATCAATCAAGGTCTGCTCCACAGCATCATCAAGCTTTTGATGGTATTGATACCGCATGCCATCCATCTCCGCCTGCAGTCTCCTTGCCTGCTGAACGGCAAGGTTCTTCTCTGATTCCAGGATGACCAGAGAATTCTGAGACTCCTTCAGCTTCTCTACAGAGTCATGAGCCTCGGACCTAGCAATACCGAGCTGAAGCCTGACCTCGTCTAGCTCGGCCTGAAGTTTGTCAACCTCCTCTAAGGGGGAGAGACCTCCGTCAGAGCAGAAAGGGTGTACAAGGTCTGCAATATACAAAGCAAACAGTTCAATACCAGCCAAAACACTTGGAAAAAAAGGGAAAAGAGATAAGGGCCCAACGAACTCACCTTAACCTGAAGAGCAGCCAGATCAGCAAGAAGCTTCTCCGACTTCTGGGGTTTGAGTTTGATTGAGCCTTTGGCCCAAAAGTCCCTCAGAATCTTCTTGGCCCCCTGATTAGCAGCATCGGGGGCCACCGAGGATGACGCCCCCTTGCCCGCTCGTTGAGACGGGGCTTGGGGGACCACCGAAATGGGGGCAGGAGTCCCTCTCTCCCCCTCAGTGGGCTCAGGGGAGATTGAAACTAACCTCCGCCTTTTTTGGACAAGAGGGACCACTAGGGAAGAAGCCTCCCCCACTGCCACAGTTGAAGATGGCTCGGTCTCCCACCGTGCCATCATATTATTCGCAATCTCCTCAACGCTACCCCTGGCAGCCATCAGCTTGTCACGGTTAACGATGGAGGAATGATCCCGGTTGCTGGGCTGTAAAAGCTTCTTGTATTGCTCCTGAAGTACAGGAGAAACGGCCGGTCTCTTCCACGCACCCCTAACTGCAACACAGGTACAGAGATCAATCAGCTTGGCAATTGGCACACAAAACAAAATCAAAACAGCCATGGAAGAATTGGGTCTCACCCTTTGGCCTAGTGGTTCGAGGGAATGCTGAGGGTTGGCCTTGAAAGTCCTTGAATTCCCATCCTCCCTTAATGAAAAAGTACCACTTCTTCCAAGTCTTGTTAGAAAAGGGCACGGAGGTAAGGGGTCTGAACCCACTATCAAAAGACATATAGTAAAGGCCTTCCGCCTTCATGAATTTTAGATCCATATTACTACGGATCAGGTCGAGAGACACATCGATGTTATTCATATGCCCTAACACTATGAAGCTTAACAGATGTCTCCAACTATTAAGGTTGAAGTCAGCAGGGCAAAGGTTAAACCAACGAAAAAATTGTTTTACAAGGTCAGGAAGGGGGAGTGTAAGTCCCATCTCAAACCAGGCCAAATAGGCACAAATTTCCCCCTCTCTAACATCGCATGGGCGATCCAAAGGGTCCAGGACCCTGAAAGTAACATTTGAAGGGAGACTGAATTTCTCCCACAACTCTGACAACATCTTCCCAGTAATGGCACTCTCGCCCTCCTCTCTATGGCCAGACCGACCAGAGGTCTCACCAGCCCTATTCGGGGGTTCATCAAATGCATCGACTATCCTAACCCCCGGACTAGATGGGGGCTCTATCAATCTATTCTCAGTTTCATCAGCGGAGGGAAGATTCACGGGTTGAAGTTGAATGGCCCTAGAAGAACTACCTGAACTAGAGGGTGACCTAGAGCCAGACATGGCGAACACGAGAGAGCAACGAAGCAAATGAAAGGGAATGTAAAAGGGGCTAAGATCAAACCTGAAATCAAGAAAGACTATAGACACCGGATATCCGTCAACCTTCGAAATACGTCAACTGGCAGTGGCAGTCTCCGATACTGTAGAAGCAGGTGCAGAAGAAAGGCATGAAAGTCCTTTCCCTCTCTTTATATACACATTTAAAATGTGAGCCCCCCAAGACAATTCGACACAACGGCTGAAAGTAATGATGGCTCTTCAAGCATCGGCTGAAAGTAATGATGGCTCCTCAAGCATCGGCTGCACAATAAATGACCCACTAAACCGATGTCTCCAAAAGTGGAGAGACAAAGCGTGCGACTCTTCATAAAACCCATAGCCCTAGCTCCTAACTAAGGCTCGGGGGGGGGGGGGAGTAGCTGATATACTACAAACAGACACACGAATTACCTTGAGACACGTGTTCTTACAGAGCCGATAAACTCGGTCATACAGAGTAGTCACAGCCTCCAAGGCATTCTCATATATATATCTTACAGAGCCGATAAACTCGGTCATACCGAGCTGGCGAAGCCTCCAAGACATTCTCATATACATATTCTACAGAGCTTAGTCTCTGCAATATTCACTGACTATTTCGGATGGTTCCGACCTTATGGTTTCCTTAACAGCTGTCAAGCAGGGAATAAGGAAACCGTCTTCAACACGGAAACCGTCTTCAACATAGAAACCGTCTTCAACAAGGAAACTACTATCTATGATTATCTCTATCAACGATACAATACTCCACACGGTAACTGCAATCTCTGATGATAAAATTCTTATATTCATGGCTCCGAATCCTAATCGACTTAGGAAGGCCACGGTCTATAAATTAAACCCTAAAGGTACGCTTTATTTTTATGCTCATTCTTTGGCTTTCAATACAGTCTTTCAATTCCGTTTACTTACTTAAGCATCGGAGCGCCTACCACCGGAGCCAATCTGGTGGTCCTCTGATCATCCTTGTTGAGTGTTGTACAGGTCGCGGGACCCAGATTTATTGTGAGTCGAAAAGTGCAGCATCAAAACTGATGCCTCATTATATTTAAAATCTCTCTCATTTTGTTTAAAACAAATACCAAACCCACTTCTCTTTCATTATTTTTTAAAACAAATTGATGTCTCATTTTATTTCAAATCTCTCTTATTTTATTTAAAACAAATATATACTTCTACGCAAAAAAAAAAAAAAAATTATCCTAAAAAATCTACTGTGTTTTTTCACTCCTCACTCAGCACATCTCTCCCATTTTTTAATAAAAACCAAATCCACGTCTCTTCCATTATTTTTCTGAAAACAAACTTATGCCTCATTTTATTTAAAATCTCTCATTTTATTTAAAACAAATATATACTGCTGCGCAAAACAAAAGAATTAATCCTAAAAAATCTGCTGTGTTTTTTCACTCCTCACTCCGCATATCTCTCCCATTTTTTTCTAAAACCAAACTCACATCTCTTTCATTTAAAAAAATATATACTGCTGCGTAAAAAAAACATTATTGCTGCGTTATGCGCTAAAAGAATTACTGCTAAAATAATATTGATGCGTAAAAATAATATTGCAATCCTAAAAAAGCTGCTGTGTTTTTTCAATCCTCTCTCCGCACGTCTCTCCCATTTTCTTTTCTCAAAACAAAGGTGGTTTTCAATCAAAACACATCATCTATCCCCACTACTACTTTCTCTGCACACTGCTGTGGTTATTCGAGCACTCACTGGTTTTTTAAGAAAACTGAAACCAAGGTGGTTTCTAATCAAAACACACCATTTGTGTCTGCTTCTCCTCTCTCCACACACTGTTGGTGTTTTTTTTTATTGAGGTACAAGTAAGTTTCTAATGACTATTTATATATGCTTACCTATTGGAATTCATTATATTTTTCTTAAAAATTGATGGATGTATATATGTATAACATGGTTGCATTTGATTAATTTATGCCCATATTATTTATTTTGCACGTTCAATTAATCAAATTGTTCCCTCTATGCATGCATGCCGCCTCTCATACTTATATTCTTGGTTTTTTTAGAAAATTGGAAACAAAGGTGGTTACCAATCAAAACACACCATTTATGTCTGCTTCTCCTCTCTCCGCACAGAGTTGGTGTTGATGACCATTTATATATGCTTACCTATTGGAATTCGTTATATTTTTCTGAAAAATGGATGGATGTTATGCCCACATTATTTATTTTGTACGTTGGATTAATCAAATTGTTCCTTCTATGTATGCATGTCGCCTCTGATGCTTATACTCTTTATGCTACATTTTAAATTCCTGTGAGAAAAGCAGTGAAGTATATTTACTAAACGAAACGAATATAATTCTATATAAAGAACCCCTTCCTATGAGGAATTTCTATATAAAAAGCGGTTCCTACCGGACAAATGGAGATGATGCAAACAAGGAACCTAGAAATTCGAAGCTAGAAAAAAAATTAACTTGATTGGAATTGAGTGGGGAGATAGAATGCATGAACTCCCATTATCACATGTTTTGTGACAAGCTCTACCTGAACCTTGCATGTATGTGAAACAAGATTAACAAAATTTCTTAACTGTTTTTACTGTTATTTTCTTGCTCTCTTGAATATCTGCTTGATATCTAGATAAATTATTAAAATAAAAAATAAAGAATAAAAATAAATTATTTGCATGAAAAAGAAACTACCAGCCAAATTTAAAATGATAAAATATTAAGACATGCATCATATTTATAAACAGTCCAATAAAAATTATGACATGAGCTCCATGCAAGCAGGATCGTTTTAAAATTCATGCTTGCAAACACTAAGAGATGCATGTACTTGGTTATTTAACATAGTTAACATGCAAGACGAATCATGAAAACCAAGGAACAAACACCTCATAAAAGAAAAGATGCATCGATTGGTTATTTATGTCCAAATTATTTATTTTGTGCATTCGATTAATCAAATTGTTCCTTCCATGCATGCAGGCCGCCTCTGATATTTATATTATTTTTTATGCCACATTTCAAACTTTTGACTTTATGTAGGACCCAAAAATTACTCTGATACCAAATTGATGAACAAAAATAAGAGAAGAAGTAAAGTGAACAAACTAATAAATTTTATTGAAGAAAACTCAAACACTATTATTATTTCGGCAATCTCTCACGGCCATTCACACGGCCCTCTAATTCTCTTGGCCACCACTCTATTATTTTTGTGATGTACAACTCAATGTGACAGAAACTCACATATATATAACATTAACTCAAAGTCCTATATTGATTAGGACATCTAATCCTATACAAACTAGTATATCTTAAGTATAATTAGAAAGTTAACTCTCATGAAAATATTAATCCAACTACAATTATGGACTACTCAAAACTACTTCAAATATTATTAGGACTCAATAAACCAAATTAAGAAACTTCTTAAAATTTATGGGCTTGGTTTAATTGGCCAACAATGCCTCCCTTAAACCAAGCTCGCCAAAGGAGCTTCACCAACACCTTCATGAGCAAGAATCTTCAAAGCAATTTCTGTAGCTGTAAGAATCTTTTGCGACAGTAATTCTAAAACAATCATTTGTCTTCATCTTCACACGCGAATGTGGTCGAATCTTGTACTTGGCATACAATTTCTCAGCTTGTTCAGCACGATCAAATAACAAATTCATGCTCATCCATTCAAAATCAAAATCAGTAAAACAATTATCTGTGCCAATAATTTCATCATCATAATGATGCAAAGCTTGAAAATATTTTAGATTACCAAAATCTTCCTTTCGAACACAATTTGCACCAATAAAATTATTAAGATCTAAACCAATATTGTAGTACGACAAGAATTTATCAATGCCGATGAAATCACAAATTTCAGTCAACTTGGGCTTCTCAATTCTCAAAAGTTCTTGAAACTTTAAAAATTCTGTCTTCATAAAATCAACATGACCTCAAATAATAAAATTCTCAATACCAATAAAATCAGCAAACTCTAGATTGGAATGTTCTTCAATCACACTATGTTTTGATTCCAAAGTGTTTGGCAAATCAAACAAAATAGCAAGGCCAAAATTTTCAAAATCTTCAACTGCATCAATACCACAACATGCAAACTTTTCTTCTTTCTCAACGATTAAGTTCTCAAATTGAGTAAGCTGAAATAATTCTTCAATATCTCTCGATTCACTAAAAGCAACTTCTAACAAATTCAAATTTTCATCACTATGAGCCAAAGTCAAACTTTCAACCATACAATTATTTTCATCTTTTTCAACTTCCAAAATATTTCTTTCCTTGCAACTAATATTTTCTTCCTCATAAATATTGACGAAGCAGTCAATATCATATGAATCTAAATTCAACACTTTATATGAATCATCCCAAATTGGAATGAATTCTGAAAACAATTTTGAACCATCAATCTCTTTATTTTCATCAAACTTATCTCTTTCAAAATCAACCACCCAATATATGTCTATGGGAGGTTCATAACCATTCAGCGGTTTATTTTTATATGCCGAAATAAAATAAAACCAAAACTGATGTGGTGGTGGATAATTTTTTGTGCAAACAAAATTATTCCAATGCACCCAATGTATTGTTTTTCTTATTATCTGATAGAACCATTTAACTTTCTTTTCATAAAGTTCCTTTGATGAACACTTCAATGCAGTATCCAATACATTAAATACATTGCAAGCATTAAGATAGAGTGTAACACGATGTAACCACTCATCAATATTCTGACCACATACTCTTAAAATCTCAAACTTTTGTCCATTAACCAAAACTTTCTCCATAATTTCAAATCAACAATTTATTTAAATCACATACCTGAGTTTGTCCAAAAATTGATCTTGTCGTCCTCTTTTTTTTCTTCAATCTGATTAAGCTGGCCTCCCTATCGATTAAACCAGAATTTTTTTCTTCACAAGTATTTGTACCACCACAAGATCTTTTTCTGATCCAAACAGCCGTCGAATTTCAATCGAACAGCTCTTCAACATACCACTCAAGCCTCAACCTTGAGTAACACGAGAATTACAGTTCTTTGTAATAATTCAAGAACAAGACCAAACTCTGATTTTTGCAACTTTGATAAGTTACCCCAAGATCGTAACTGGCTCTCCCAAGATCAAACTTAGCTTTGATAAGTTACCCCAAGATCGTAACTGGCTCTAATACCATTTGTAGGACCCAAAAATTACTCTGATACCAAATTGATGAACAAAAATAAGAGAAGAAGTAAAGTGAACAAACTAATAAATTTTATTGAAGAAAACTCACACACTATTATTATTTCGGCAATCTCTCACGGCCATCACACGGCCCTCTAATTCTCTTGGCCACCACTCTATTATTTTTGTGATATACAACTCAATGTGACAGAAACTCACATATATATAACATTAACTCAAAGTCCTATATTGATTAGGACATCTAATCCTATACAAACTAGTATAATCAGAAAGTTAACTCTCATGAGAATATTAGTCCAACTACAATTAGGACTACTCAAAAATACTTCAAATATTATTAGGACTCAATAAACTAAATTAAGAAACTTCCTAAAATTTATGGGCTTGGTTTAATTGGCCAACACTTTACCTTCACGTCCTAAGGTAAGGAATTTTATTCTTAACAGTATCTTTAAATTAATATAAATTAAGTAATGACTATATATTTATATATTTATACATAGATTGGGTGTTGGATTATTGCAACGTTACATATTCCTAAATTTTGTATCTTTGCTTTTTTTTTTTTTTGAGTAGAGTTTTTATTTGTGTGTCGTAAATGTTTATCTCTTTATATAATTGATTTAAAATTATTTTTGAAGGCATCAATTCACTCTTCTCATCGATGCTCTGTCTCCCACTGTCACGAACGAACATTCTCAAAACAGGTATCTTTATACAATTTATTGTTAATTTGTTTTAATAATAACACTATGCGATTCATTAATATATGGTATGTGCAACTAGACATGTGACCGTATTCAAATCATGTTTTGTTGTTCCATTCATAATCTTCATATTTATATTTTGTCAATATTTTAGAATTTATATTTAAGCATAGTTAGTCTTAAAATTAATTTATAAAATAGAAATTATTTTTTATATAATATATAATTTCTTATTATTTAATTTGTCCAACAATGATAAGGAGAGATGGTAGAGAGGCATTCTTTTAGATATATAAATAGATATTAATTTCTGAGTATTTCATTTTATGCATATATGGCTTCAAGTTGGTCCTAAATGAAAATTTAAGGAATTGTGTTTCTTAAAATACATTATATTATTTAAAATTTCCGAACTATAAACTCAACAATGTTAGATATTTATCTATTTATCATGTGCTGACTTTTTATTTTATTATAACAATAAATTAAAGACTAAAAGTCATTTCAACATGCTAAAATATACATGAGTTACACCAATTCTATGAATAAATTACCTAAGTATCACATGATTGAATACTTATATACAAAACCATTTTAAATTAAAATAACAAATAAATTGGCAATAACCAATTATCCAAACTTCTTAAGTTTGATTATTTAAATTTAGTGACGACTGAATACATAAGGTCTTTCTAATTTCTTCCAATCATCAAAAGTTATAATTTGTGAATCATTAGTACACATTTGAATTTTAATTAGAATTTCAGGATGGATATGTCTTCGAATGGAGAAATTGATCAGAAACTTGTAAAATTCAAGCTAGCCCGTTTATCTGTTCGAATGAGGCTACTTAAGTTCCGCAACATGGATTGCAATAATCCATCATTTAGGAATTGTCTAGCACAACTTCAGTGGGAAACTCAATTCTTAAGTTCAGTCATCATGCGCAACGAACGTTTACGATGTACGGGACACAATAGTTCAAATGCCATAAATCTAGCAAATGGCACATTTACTTATTGTAATTTAATATCAATAAGCGTGTCTTCATCTAAATCAAAGTGTTTTTCATGACCTAGATTTATTATATTTATGTGTAATTATTCTAGATGCAAGTGAAATTCAAAAACTCTTTGACCTCCAATTGATGCTATTAACATTGAAAAAACAATTACTATATGCTCAAGATGTAAATCATCACAATGGAATTTTCAAGCACCATCAACTGCAATTACAAAAGGAGGCTAGAGTTTTGAGAACATCACTATTGTGTATCAAGCGATCTCAACATCGTAATTTACAAAGAGGAAGGTACAAATAAATTGCCTTATTGCAGAATATTTTGATTTTAGTATGGCTGACAACAACCTTTGCTAAACCAGATTCATGAATTGCAAAGCATTGTCAATAAAATTCAGTGCTTTGAACATTAGTATTCCCAAATCCTTCCAAGTTGGGACTATCATTACAAAGCTTCCGTTGTCTTGGAAAGATTACAGAAAAAACCTTCTGCATAAGGCAGAAGATTTCTCTCTTGAACAGATTCAAAAGAATCTTCGAATTGAAGAAGAATCTCGTAATAGAGATGAGAAGGGAGGAACTTAAATGAAAAATAATATTCACAATGTTGAATCTGCATCTGGTTTTGGCAACAACTGTCCCAATAATAAAGCAAAAGGAAAAACAAGAAGAATGACGGGTGTTATAATTGCGGAAAGAAGGGACATCATGCCAAAGAATGTCATTCTAAAAAACAGAACAATTCTGCTAATATGGTGGAAGAACCATTGGTGGCAATGGTAACTAAAGTGTATATGGTAGATACTTCTTTTGTATGGTGGTTCGATTCTGGAGCAACCGTTCATGTGTAAGGATAGGTCACTGTTCAAAACATATGAAAAACTTAATGGTCAAGAGGTATAGATGCGAAACCATGATCGTACCAAGGTTGAAAGAAAAGGTAGTGTTGAATTGAACTTTACTTCTGGAAAGACTTTAACCCTTCTTCATGTTCTTCATGTTCTGGATATGAGAAAGAATTTAGTTTCTGTTGATCTTGTCTGTAAGAAAGGCTTTCAGGTTATTTTTAAATCTGATAAGTTAATCTTGACTAAGAACGGGATGTTTGTGGGAAAGGGATATGGTTGTAATGGAATGTTTAAGTTAAGTACTAGTAGTAGTAGTAGTAATAATAATAATAATAATAATAATAATAATAATAATAATACAGCTTCTTCTTATGTTGTTGAGTCTTTTTCATTATAGCATAGTAGATTAGCTCGTTTAAATTTTTGATCTATCAAAACCATGAGAAGATTTGGTTTGATTAATTACCATGATTTGAATTGTGATAAATGTGAAGTTTGTGCTAAGTCCAAAATGGCTAAGAAATCTTTTCTTGGTGTGAAAAGAAATACTAAACTTTTAGATTTAATACATTCTGGCATTTGTGAATTAAATAGAGTTTTAATCCATAAAGGAAAAAGATACTTTGTCACTTTTATTAATGATTTTTCTAGATATACTTATATTTATCTTATGAAATCAAAAGATGAAGTTTTTCGTAAATTTTAAATTTTTAAAAATGAAGTTGAAAATTCAGTTGAACAAGAAAATTAAAATCTTAAGAAGTGACAGAGGGATGGAATACTTTCTCTATGAGTTTGACAATTTCTGTGAATTGCATGGTATTATACATGAAAAATTTGCACCTTACACACGACAACAAAACTGGTTATAGCCAAAAGGAAAAATCAAACTCTTGTAGAAATGGTAAATTGTATGATAGTGCATACTTAGTTACCTATGAATTTGTGGGGTGAAGCTTTATATACTGCTTGTCATTTGCACAATAGAACAATTTCTAGGAAAACAAATCTCTGTTCTTATAAATTATGGAAGGGAAGAAAGCCTAATGTGTCATATCTTAAAGTGTGGGGGTGTTTGGCATATTATAGGATACTAGATCCTAGAAGAACAAAGTTGGGTCCTAGAGCAAATAAAAGCATATTTGTTGGATATGCCAAACATAGCAAAGCCTATAGACTTCTTGATCTTAAGTCTAACATAATAGTAGAATCTCGTGATGTAGAATTTTTTGAACATAAATTCTTTCAGATTCTAAGAGTGTTGGGACTGAAAATTCTGAGTCCAATCGAACTCAAGGATTAGAACCACAAAATAATGTTAAAAGGCATATGGTTCTTAGTGAAGAGCCTAGAAGAAGTCAAAGAGCAAGAAAAGAAAAGGACTTAGGTCCAGATTTTGTATCTTCTCAATCTATTATATTTTTAGTAGAAAAAGATATAGAAAAGGTGACAAGATTAATGCTTATAGGCATTCAATATTGAGGCTGATCCTAAAACTTTTATAGAGGCTATCAGTTCTAGAGATGCTGCATTTTTGGAAAGAAGCCATCAATGATGAGATGGATTCACTCATGTCTAATGGCACTTGGACATTAGTTCAATTTACCACCAGGTTCTAAATCTATTGGCTTATAAATGGATTTTTAGAAGAAAGTATAATACTGATAATTCTGTACAAACTTTCAAAGCAAGATTGGTAGTCAATGGTTTTAAACAAAATAAAGGTATAGATTATTTTGACACATATGCACCTGTCGCCAGAATTACTTCTATAAGAATTCTCATGGCAGTGGCATCTATCTATCACCTACATATACATCAAATAAATGTTAAAACTGCATTCTTGAATGATAATATAGATGAGGAATTGTATATGGATCAACTAAAAGGGTTTGTTCTACCTGGAAATGAAAGTAAAATGTGTAAATGGAACAAATCTTTGTATAGTTTAAAGCAAGCACCCAAACAATGGCATCAAAAATTTGACTCATGCATCTTATCTGGTGGTTTCACTCATAATAGTGCCGATAAATGTATATACTCTAAGTTTACCAAAGATTATGGTGTGATTGTATGTTTGTATGTTGATGACTTGCTTATCCTTGGAACAAACATATTAGGTATACTTGAAACTAAGAAGTATTTAACTTCTAATTTTAGGATGAAAGATATTGGTGAAGTTGACACTATCTTAGGAATTAAAGTAAGAAAGCATAATGGGGGTTATGCTTTGTGTCAGGAGCATTACATTAAGAATATGCTTCCGAAATTCAAACATCTTAGTTGCAAAGAATTTAATACACCATTTGACTCAAGTATTAAATTAACGGAGAATTCTGGTCGAGCCATTGCACAACTTGAGTATGCTAGTGCAATTGGTAGTTTAATGTATCTTATGCATTGTATAAGACCAGATATAACTTTTGCTGTGGGCAAATTGAGTCATTTTACAAACAATCCAAGTGGTGAACACTGGAAGGCAGTCGGTAGAATATTTGGTTATCTCAAGAAAACCATTGGACTAGGCCTATTTTATAATGAATACCCAGTTGTACTTGAGGGGAATACTGATGCTAGTTGAATTACTAATCAGGGAGATAATAAATCTACTTCTGGATGGGCATTTCTCATTGGTAGGGGGTGCTATTTCATGGGCATCTAAGAAACAGACTTGTATATCCCATTCGACTATGGAATCTGAATTCGTAGCAATAGTAGCAACAAGCAAAGAAGCTGAATGGATTAGAAACTTACTATTAGATATCAAGTTATAGCCTAATTCAATTCCACCGATCTCTGCTCATTGTGACAGTGAGGCTACCCTATTACGAGCCTATAGTAGTACTTACAATAGCAAGTCTAGACACATAAGTCTAAGATATGATTTTTTAAGACAATTGATACAGGATGGGATAATAACAATCATGTATGTGAAGTCAAGTAAGAACTTAGCTGATCCTTTTACCAAAGGTCTATTTAGAGACATGGTAAGGATTGACAACTAATGAAATGGGGCTAAAACCATTCCAATTGATCACCAAAATGGTAACCCAACCTAAAACTAGAAAACCTATAGTAAAAGGTTTAATAGGTAAAAACAAGTTGTTAATAAGTGATCTAGTAACACAGATTCAACATGTGAGCTCATTTCAAATAAGAAAGAGAATCAGTGTTGTTCATTTTGTAAAAGCTGGATAAATTACATTCTTATTGAAGTTTAAAATGTCGAGTAATAGAGGCATAAAAGGAACTTCACTTATATGGACGTAGAAGTGATGCCGCTTCTCACGAGAGTTTAGGTTTACTCTTTGGATCGTTCATGGAACCAGGAGTAAGCACATAGCCATTTAAGTGCGAGAGCAAATTTGAAATCCTTGTAAGCAGAATATTGTTATGTGTATGGTATAGCTGGGCTTTTTTTATAATAATACTTGGTTTAAAGCTTTGGCCACCAAAGACTCTATCAAAACTTTGACGTATTTGTATTAATCGAAGGTTTAAGTTGACAAACACCTTCTGGTATTCACAATAATATTTTTCATTCTAATTGAGAGATTTTTTTCTTATTATACTATCAAAGTGGGGGATTGTTGAGCCAAGCTCTTATGTTTGATAGCATAATAGCTTTTAACTTTGTCCTACATTGATTTTGTGCTATTTATTTTATATGTTTATATATAAAAACTTATTCCTTATATTTAATTAGGTTCTATAAGGTCCTTGTTAACCCATGGGTTAAACCAAGCCCAAATGAGTTGTAGCCCATAGAAACGCAACGCACACCATGCGCAATAATTTGTGCACACCTTCACATGCAACATAGATTCATCAAAGGAAAATCAATTTTTTATTGATTTATTTTTGGATCATCTAATCAACGGTCTAGATTAAGAGATAATCGGATGGGTGCATTGAATAGGTGTTTCATGAATAGGTGTGTCCAATGGGTATTTTAGAACGTTTGTGTCTTTTTCAAAAGATACATTGAATGGAATGGTTGTGACTCTTTCTTAAAGGCATATCCTTTGGAAAGGTTGTGTCTTTTCATGAAAATACACCCCTATAGCTATAAATACAATAGTACAATGAATTGGAAAAGTAATCAAATTCTCTTACTCAAAATAGAAATAATAATCAAAGGATTTCACAAGAAGTCCTTCAACTTTGCTAGTTGCAATTCTTCAAACCAAAAGCTTTGTTGTATCCTAGGGATGACTTTGCTAGTAACCCATCAACAGACTCTACCGAATGAGAGAAAATTATGTTCTGAAGAAACTGTCTTTAGATACACCTCAAAGCCTATAGATTATTCATACTGTCGCAACATGTATTGTGAAATTTTATATATATATATATATATATATATTCTATACTATATATAAAAGTACCGATATTTTTTATTTTTTATTTTTTGAGTTGACAAAAGTATCCTCTATTACTTAGTTTAAATTGACTAAAATACCAACTAACCCAACAGTCGCACTTGATGACCCATATGAAAGAGCAATTTGAAACTTCGATACCAGACCGATCTCAACCAGTAATGAGTCTGCAAAAGCATAGAAACGTCCAAAGAAAAAAAAGATCAGTGAATTTGCTTTCATTGAATCAAGCTATGTGATGAGGCACTAGTCTTTATCTTTTTCGATAAAAGCTCAAGGAATCGATCCTCCGACTTTACAAAATCTGATTTTTTTTTTCAGATATCGAGTCTTCGACATCAACCCATTAACAATAAATTGTCTATTATTAAAAGAAATCTCATGCCATGTGTAGGCACTATTCAATACTTTTTGATAATTAATCATTACCTAAAATTTAAAATTAATAGTAAATATATCACATGTCACAACCAGGAACCCGGCCTATACGGGGGTCCATGATCAGCCACCAAGGCCTTTTAATGATCAAATCATCTTTCTAATTACCATTTATCAAACGCAGCAGAATAATTTTTTTTTTCTTTTTTTTTCTTGTTTAGTATTCATAAGGTAAACCATATAACTTGATCAGTCATTTAAACATTGTCTCTGAAAGATATAGTTTCCATGTCACAATGCAGTGTTGAGTAGTTTAATATTAAACAACTAAATTCACATAATCAAAAATCATCTAATCTATCTTCAATTAAAGATTCATCAAAACAACTCACTTCATCTCTTAAACACTTAGTCTGCATTGCTTGAAACGAGCCTGTCTAATCCTTACTTGAAAACGTAGTAAACATTTGTAATGAGCTCGATGATTCCATGAGAATTCCATAACATACCAAGGGTTTCAAAACTATTATGTAGTTCTATACTAGAATGTCTATATTCATTTAGAATTAGAATGCGTCACATCAAAATGCAAAAGTTCAAAGAATAGTATCAAATTCATTTTCAACAGTTCTTAGTCCAATCGTAGTCGTAATTTAATAATCAATATCATAACTCAATCATAGTCATAGTTCAATAATCAATATCTTCAATCATAATAATAGTTTAGTAACATAACTCGATAACAATAGTCAATATTATAGTTCAATCTTAGTCATGGTTCAAAATCATGATTCGATAACAATAGTTCTAGCTCAATAATCAATATCATAGTTCAATCTTAGTCATAGTTCAATAATCAATATCATAGTTCAATCTTAATCATAGTTTAATAATCAATATCATAGTTCAATCTTAATCATAGTCCAATAACATAGTTCAATAAACAATTTCATGGTTAAATAGTCAATATCATAGTTCAATCATAGCCATAGTTCGATAAATCAAAATCATAGTTCAATAATTCTTAGTTCGATGGTTCAAAGTTCAATCATAGTTCATATTCGATATTCATAAGGGTTCAAGCCATTAAATTCCTCTTTTATGGTCAGCAAATTAGAACCTCGCTGACAGATCGATATTCGATAAGACTAGCTCGATAATGCCATTATGTGCAGCTCACCACCAATATAGCCCGTGGGTAGGGTTCAATACAGTCACAATCCATTTAATAATGACCAAACATAGAAGATTCTATGGTCAGCAAATTAAAACATCGCTAATTAAGATCGATATTTGATAAAACTAATTCGATAACGCCTTACTGTGCGGCTCACCACCAATACACCCTGTAGGTAGGCTTCGATAAAGTCACAATGTATTCGATAATGACCATACATAGAAGATTGGTTCACTTAAAACATCAAAATTATGTCCAAAATCAATAACCATCAATAACAAGCTCAGTTATCCAAATAAGAGTTCTATATCTAGTATTTAGTCAAAATAATTCAAAGATCGGTAAGAAACTGTATAGTATTTTAAGTATCTCATGAAACATTTTCTTAAATCGAAAAGAAGACAATATAGCTATCGATGAATCATTCAAAACATATATTAGGTACAATGTATTTGTTATCAAAGGCCATAAAGGAAATGAAAATATATAATGATAAATCATTCAAAATGATATTAAATGAAAGGCGTCTATCATCAAAGTCATAAAGGAATTCAATATTTATATCTATAATAAAATCTACCTTAAACATGGCATGAAATACTCACCTGAAGTCTAAAAGCTTATACCCAAAATCCTTCTTTTAGTCGAGGCTCCTATAACATAATTCAATGTCTTGTTACATACTTGTTTAAAGTATTACATAATTTAATCGTTAACTTAGAGCTTTTTTGACACGACCCGAGACCCACCCTCTGCGGATCCCGGATCGGGCACCCGATCCGACATTTCTGTCGAACCAAGGGTTCTTAACTTACTGCACAAACCGTGCTCTTAACATGCAACAACTTAATTGCGGAAGATTTGAAAAATATTTAGTTACAAAAGTTGCATGTTATACATATTGTTCTCAAAAGTGCGGAATACAAAAATAATTTTTCATACATCTGATCTACCCAAGACGTGGACCACATGGGAGTACTATAAGACTTTCTGTACTGAGTATTACCCCTGTAATGCAAAAGTATGTCCACTGCTATTGCTACTGCTCGTCTACAGCTTCCTTCCCTGAAAAATTTGGGGAAATAAGGGGTGAGCTAACTAAAGCTCAATAAGTAATTCTCCTTTGCTCTGTCATGTGTACATGAATATGAAAAAGGCATTATCCACGAGGAAATAGGATAAATGCAGTTGCACTAGCCAGTCATAAATAAAGATCTCATTAATGAATGCCAACAGTAGGAATTCAAATAATCAATAGCGATAATCAATCTGATAGCATACAAGCAATCACTAAATAATAGTTGTGAAATCTCATGATCAATCGTAATAAAGTAACATGATCAAGCTACGAATGTCACAACACAAGATAATGATATCAATAAATTTGAGATGCCTGGATAATGGTGGGGCCCGGTTACCCCGGTGGCTCACATTCAGTGCTCGCCGGCCTCGTCGAATGATCTTGCCCTGAGCTCGTATTCAGTGCGCGTAGGCTTTGCTAAATACTACCGCTCTGAACACGTATCCGGTGCTCGAAGGCCTCGCCGGATACGGCTCTGTGCACAATATAAAATAAATAATAAATCCCCCAGAATTGGACCCGAAGGTCCTATCTAGACCCGAAGGTTAGTACTGGCATCGAATGGAAATGTGACTGATCACAAATCCGGCTCTTTAAGGATATATCAAGATCATACAATTTTTGGGTAAGCGAAATAAATTCACATCTGAATCAAGTGCAGCTATCTGGCCTTCCCGGCCCTGGGTACAAGTGTACAATAAGAACTCAATGCACAAATGTACTACTGATCAAGATATATTCATGTAACATCAACAATGCTTTCCACATGATAGAGCAATATCAATGTGGTTCAATCATTCTGGAAGTATATAAAGAGTACAACAATAGCGTATGTACAAGAAAGTATGACTTGGCTCGGAATGTAACACATACAGAGATCAGAGATTACTTACCTTTAACTTTCCTTGAACTATAATGATTTAGACTATTTTTTCCATGCCTTCCCTTGTTCCTATAATCCAAGAAACATATCTCAGTCTATCATCATTTGGATGATGCTATTCATCAAATTTTATGTCTTTATTTTATAAGTTTTCCTTTTCCTAAAATAGACTCTACCATTGAGTCCGGAATGTCCAAGAAAGTCGGTTTAGGCTTTTACTGATTTTAAATCGAACTCCTGGATCGAAAAGGGCAAAACAGTCTTTTGTACTTTATAGGTACTTTTATTTTCGGGACCTCTTTTTATAACTTTGACCTCACCGTTGGATTCAGTGGGTCCGAGATAGTAAGAATACCCATATAACTTGCCTTGTTAGGACACAAGGTTATTTTGATCATTTTAGGATTTGTTTTCATTGTATTTTAATGTTCAGAGTCCCGTCTCGTAAAATGGACCTCATCATTGGATCCAGAATGCCCGAGATAATAAAGTTTGACTATTTATTCGCCCTATTTGGACTTCTTTTGACTAATTTGTGACTCAGGGGTAAAATAGTAATTTTACCTATTTAATAAATTATTTAAATAATTTATTTTATTATTTTATTATTTATCAGGGGTGCATTTGAAATTTATTTTCAAAGTCTGGGGTCAGATTTGGAATAGGTTGAATAGTTAGGGTCAAATTGTAAATATCATAAGTTTTGGTTTATTTGTTTTTTTTTTTAATTAAAACATTGGACCAAAGGGTTCACTTAACGAAACCCTAGACCGGTCTCCGACCACACTGAACCAACCGGTTCAGTCCTCTCCAGAGAACCGGAATCCAATATTCCAAATTCTCACATTATCCACGGTTTGGACAGTGTTAACCCCAATTCCAAATTTCTTACTCTTGTAACCAAACAGCCCTAACCTCTTTAAATTTAAAACTCAAACGACACCGTGTCAAGCCCCTTTAAATCCGGTCAGGTCCCGACCCGATCCAGACCCGAACCCGGTTCTGTTTTAACCCGATCTCTCCCCCGATAATCCGGTCGTCTTCTCCGGCTGTTCTTCCGGCGCCGGTGGCCGGAACAGTGCCACCCTCACTGTTTTTCAAGATCCTATTGCCTCTGTTTTCTGTTCTAAAGGGTTCCTAAAGCCTTTAGCTATGTTCTTGCATCGCTTTTGGGGTTCGAATTAAGCTCAAGGTCACGGTTTGGTGTTCAATAGTCATGACCTGCAACTCCATGGTGTAGGCTCGTCTCTGACTCAAATTTCATGAAATTTTCTCCATTATGATCCCTTCATCATGGGGTTCAAGCCCCTATTTCCAAAATCGAGTTTTAGGGCAGTTTCGTGAAATTGCTCACAGAACCCGTGACCTGCAACTTCATTTTTTAGGGGTCTTAGCTAGGGCGTTTCGGTCGCGGCTTGGGGTTTGTGACACCCTCATGGGATCTAGGTCAGGTCTTGAGGGTCAGAGTTGGGTTTCTTACAGGTCGTTTCAGACCTGCTATCCCAAGGTTTATCCATGGCCGACCCTTACGGGTTTAGTGTTTCAGGTTGCTTCTAAGGCCAAATTTTATGCTTTTCTTGGTTCAAATATCTTCTAAACATCATATATATGTATATCAAAGCTTAAAACAGTCTAGACGTAGGAAGATTCTAGAGAGAGAAATTCAGGTGTTTTGGTGGGTTTACCTTGTCTCGATTTTCTCTCTCCTCGACTGAGCTCCTCCTTGTGTGATTCCTTCCCAGTCTTGATCCTCCCCACTCTTTCTTTCCTTCTGATCCTTTTCTTTTCTTCCCGTGTGTGTAGGATATTACATATGTATATATATGTATATGTATATAACCATCCAATCCCCCATTTTTCTCTTCTTTTTCCTCCTTTTATCAGACTTGCTCCATACCTCTTCTAATTCCCTACCTTACCTTTCTGATTTCTCCCATACTCTTATGCCCATTAGGTTGGTTTAGGTTAGGTAGTTTATTATTATTATATATGTATATATATATATATATACCTAACACTCACACACACACACGGCTGTTACAGCCCCTTTTTCTCTTTTGTTTCATTTTAATAATATATATACATATATACTTGCATATATATCTATATGTATATACACTATACTATACTTATACGTATATATGTTCATAATTTATACGTATGTGTTTACATATATTCTTCCCAATTCATATTTGCACACGTGCACTTTAATTTAATTACATTGCATGTGTATACGTATGCATGCATGCATGGCTGCGCGTGTGCATGCATTTCGAGACTGGTTTCTGGGTCGCTTATCCTGATCCGGCATTATTCATACATGGGCAAGATTTCTATTTAGACAATGTAATGCAATTAATAGTTCACAAGATATAGGGTTCATAAATTTTAAATACCATTGATATAGTGTTGCCCGACCCGACTGCCTCGATATACGTGCCAATCCAGGTTGGGGTATTACATTTTTCTATTCCAATTACACTATTCTGATATAAGTCTTAAGGACGTATTGATTAGTTTTCAGTTTGTTATCGAGTCTCATTTCCCTCAAAAAAATGTCCCCGTTAAGTCCAAAGTGTCAAAGATAATCGATTTAGGATTTTTTGAATCTTAAGCCTAGGCCCATTTTTCATAATTTTACGCTTTTACGTGTCATATTTTTCAGTACTTTGTTTGCTGAAATTGACTCTACCGTTGAGTCCGAATTGTCAAAGAAAGTCGAAATAGGTCTTCTTTGATATTTAACTAGCTTTGTGTCATTAAAGGCATATTGGTAATTTTTACATTTCACGTGTCTATATTTTTTGAACTTCATTTTGTAAAATCGACCTCATCATTAGGTCCAGAGCATCAAAAAATATTATGTTAGACGACCCTTTTATTTTATTTGGACACACTCGGCATTTAATTAAATTTCTCTAATTAATTTAATTAATTAATTAATTAATCACATAATATGTATTTATTATATTAAACATTTTCACAGGGTGGTCATTGGCACATTGGTAGCCACTAAGCCTACAGGCTCCTCACGCTCAATTGGTCTTGCGTTCGATTCCCTCCGAAAACATTTCCCTTTTACCTTCTTTTACTCTCTTTTTTTTCTCCCCAAAATGACGTAGTTTCACTAACCCAACCCCCCACTTGGGAAGTTTTCGACCCGACCTGAATCCAGATCCAAACCCGACCCAAGCTATAGTCTTTTCTTCCTCATTTTTTCGGTGAGGGTTCGGGTCACCATCTCTGGCACCGATCACCGGATTCTGGAATTTACAAGATTTCAAACTTATTTTTCAAGCTATTTCGAAGCCTCTCTTTTATCCTAGATGGTTCTTAACATCTATATAAGCCCTTTTCAACAACTTTGGGAGGTTAAAACAGCTCGAATCGACCAGAATAACAAGGCCACGCTTTTTCGATGAGCCCTTGTAACTTCGATTTTCTCAGTCCACAATGCACCAAATCGGCTTATTCTTGCACCATTCATTCCCATTTTCAAAGGGCTACAAGACTATGGTCGTAGATCAAGGTGTAACGAAAGTTTTTATAAAACTTCGATTATTCCCTAAACCTACAAACGGCTATCAAATGCTCATTTTTGAGCCAAATGTCTCAATTTTTGTTGTATTGTGACCTATTACTCATCTAGTTTTTATCGCCATTCCCAAAACACAATTTGGTTTAAGTTTTGTTGAAACCCAAGCTTTTAGCCTCTGTTAATGACGGCTCTATTGTGCGGGGTTCTCCTAAGGCCTCGTAGTCCTTTATTTCACACTAAGGTTATAGTAATTTCTCCCAGAAACCAAATAAGAGGTTTAAGGTTTGAATCTTACCTCTTCGACGCTAGTTTGAAAGCTTTCAAATTCTCTCTCTCACTAGCAGCTTCTCTCTCCCTTCCTCTTCTTCTCCTCTGTTGGTTTAGTTTCTAGGTCTAGTTCGGGGTCTTTTGCAAGTTCAAATAGCCATGCAAGATTATTCTCTCATTCTTCTTCTTCTCCTTCTCTCTCTCTCTCTCTCTCTCTCTCTCTCTATCTGAACTACCTTGGCTTTGAAATACACAATATCTACACACACGCAAGTCTAATTTTCCTAACACGCACTCAAGGTCTGAAAACACATCATGGGCTGCACTTGCATCATGAGGTCTGAGTGCATGTATTTTGATTGGTTGCTTGTTTGGTCCACTAGGATGAGGACACATCACTCTTTTCACAAAAAAATTTTCACATTCTTTTACTTTGTGTACTTTTCTTAGGATTATTATGGCATAAAAGTGCTAATAGCCTAGTAGTAATATTTTTGGATAAAGGTCTTCCTTTATTGCTTGGTCTTAGGTTCAAGATTTGGCAACTCTATTTTCTACTATTTTTCCTCTTTTTGTTATATTGGTAAGGATTCTATACTTTTATTTAATATTCCATTCATTCAACACACTTAGTTTATATATCTCTTATTTACTTGATGTATTTTACGTTCACGAAGATTTCTCTTTTATATAGTTAATTTAATTAATAAGATTAGTTATGATACTTACTTAAACATTTATGTATTTCTTAATTAATTTCATCATCGTTTTCATATCCATTTCTTCTATTTTAATTCTCACAAGAATTATCATTGAGACATTATTGTCATAGTCTAGTCGTACACTAATACTCTCTTAAAGTTTACTAAGTATCCTTAATTATATAGTAATTAGGTCAGGGATATTACATCACATATTAGCAAAATTAGAAAAAAAACTAGAGGTATACTTTTGATTATTTAATTAATTTTTTTAAAATAAAAAGTGCCTTAGTAGTGGAGATGAGGTAATAAATTAGGCTTTATTTGGACCAATGTTGCGAGCTCTGAATTACTGTGAGATCTTTGTAAGGTTGATCAGTATGAGTGTTACAATTAATTTGACTAGGAAGTCCAATGGCAAAAGGAGGGGATTCATTAGAAAAATAATTAAATAATATTATTGATTATTAATAATAAAAGCTTAAAATAGAAAAAATAAATAAATAAATAGGATGCCCTTCAAGTTAGACTTTTAAAAACTCGACGACTACATGAAAAAAAAAATACTAAATCATATTTATACATATGATCATTCTAACACCCACTTAATATTCTTATTTTTCAATATATTTGATTTATAAATTTGATTATTTTATTTATTTAAATAATATTTTATTAAATAAAAAAACATCCCTACATATTAGTTTTAAAACTAGAGAAACAATTAAATATTATTTATTATTATTAATAATAAGAACTTCAAAATATAAGGAAAATAAAAAAGAGAATGCCCTCTAATTTGAATCCTAAAAAATGGATAACTAAATGAAAAGAAAAAAGGGAGGGGGCGATTTGCACTCCCAAGTGAAAAAGTTACACTCCCATCTTCTGTCAAAGGAGGTAAATATAACACCGTTTAGAATAATTATTAAAATTACTATTTATTATAACTGTATACAATAATTAATAGAACACATTATATTAATTCAAAACAACAATCGGTGAGGTAGAAAACAAAAAAGAACCGTGTATATGTATATGTATATGTATCTCAAAACGACTTTTTTGGCTTAGTTGGTAAGCCATTTTTTAGGTAATACCACATGATTATTCAAGCTTGGATATTGTTTTGATTCCTGGTTTCTGCTTGCCTATCGCCAAAGTTAAAAAAGAAAGGTTATTGTTGTTCAAGACCATTCAGGTTTTGATTTATATTATTGCATTCTTGCCCTCTTAATGGTTTGAAGGTTGCAAATCAGACACTGGTCACTTGCCTCCCAGTCACCATTAACAACATAAAATTGGCATTTGGATTGTACAGAGCTTATGCTCAGAGTAACTTTGCAGCAATTAAATTTTTATGCCTCAGGCCTAATAATTGTTTGTGGTTGTATGAATTGATACAGGATAGCACCAAAATAAAAATAAAAAAACCGACCCAACTCGACCTGATTCAAAAATGTTTGGCTCGAGTTAGGTCATGTTTAACAATTTACAGTCCGATTTTCTGTTTTCAAAATTGTATAAAGTTGGGTTAATTCTGATTTTATTACAACCCAACTCATGTGCATTCTTAGAGCACTGAATACCAGCTCCATTTAGTCAGTTGAATAAAAAATTCAAATCACATAAAATGTGATCAAGATTGAATAGGCACAATTTTATAGCACCCCAAATTTTATAGTAATGTTACTTGTACTAAATGATGTAGTAATAAATTATTGATAGAATATCTAAAAAAAAGTTAATGATTAAATGTCAAATTACTTGAGATAAATATTCAATACATAAACTCATATTTTTTTCAATGACTGCATTGTATTGTATTATGGGTTTAATAAATAACCTATGCAGTAAACTTTCTTATATAAAAGAGTATATAAGAATCTTAGAAGAAAAATAAAACAAATATTATGACGATTAATTTTAATATACTTCTGATATATTTCTAACATACCAAAGCTATAAATAATTACAACTCATGAGCAGATGATACTTACCCGCTGGTTTGTGGCATGACCACATGCAAGCCCCAAGAACGTGTGGAATGGAAGCCGGAGTCGCGGGGTCATTCATTGGGGGTATGCTTCGAGTAGCAACTTAAGACAACCCAGAATCTTTGTAAGGACAAAAGATATACTCGTCAGTTAATCTTTTGATTCTTGATCATGACTGGTATGTACTTGTGTCCTTGTTTTGATAATGAAGTTTTCAACCTCTACTACTCAGGATCTTTGTCTATTCTCTGATTGATGTCTTTTTTTGCATTCCACTGTCTTGTGTGTTCCACTTGTTTGATGAAATTCCTGAATAAGTATAACCAAGACTGTTTTACAGCAAAAGACCCAAGTAGATTATACTGCCATGAAAAATTTGTTTATACCCTGATCATAATTGGGTACTTAGAGATTGCCAAAACACCTTAAAGATCTGTTTTCATCATTCCCTACTCTAGGGTTGACGCTATATGTATCTATATACAAAAGAAAAAAAAATTGGAGCTCAAAGTTGGTGATTTGTGACTATGCAGAAGAAGAAGATGAGGAAGAAGAAGAAATTGGTGGTGAGTCATGACAACTGCATTTTGGGTTATGTATGGCTTTTTTCCTACTAATGTCAAGTTTGGAACAAAACACACAATACCGCCCAAGAAATGCTCTATCTTCAATCTCATCTTCATCATCATCAGAGTCTTCTGTGTCATCTGTGGGTTCTTCAATATTTTCCTCTGCCTCAGCCTTCGCATCATCACAACTGGTGTGAAAAAATCCCAAAATTGGAAGAATCAACAAGACAAACTTATCAATGTGTTCGTTGCACAAATTTCTCCCTTGCTTCCAGAACATATGAGGCCCAACAACAATTCCTGAGCCTACCCCGAAACCCAGTCCAGTAAATATAAATTGCCAATGAAACTCCTTCACCAATGTAAAACTTGACTCATGAGAACTCGGTGGAGATGATGGCACCAGTGCGACATCAGTGCAGCTAATGTTCAATGGATACCCACATAATCCCTTGTTTCCCTCAAAGGAATATTCTGTAAATGTTTGAAACTGATTGCCTTTCGGGATCATTCCAAGCAATAGATTATATGACAGGTTTAAGACTGAAAGGAATGTAAGACTTGCAAGTTGCTCTGGGATGCTCCCACTTAGCTTGTTCCTTGAGAGGTCTAATGATCCAAGCTGTGTCAAGTTTCCAATTGATGATGGGATTGGACCTGTGAGGGCATTGTGAGATAAGTTGAGAACATAAAGGGATTTGAGACTTCCAACAGCATCTGGTATTCCTCCTTGGAAACTGTTGCATGAGAAATCAATGGACGTGAATATAGTTAAGATCTTCACCAGCTCGATCTCCAGCCCTTTGTTGGTGACTGTAACTGTGTCCTGATAGTAAAAGTTATTAAGTTTGAGGACCTTAAAATGCAGGCGATTAAGCTCTGATTGAGCATCGTTTTCATCAATTTTCATTGCCCTCCAATTTAATAAGCATCTTGATGGCAGATCACCACTAAAGTTGTTGAAAGCTAGGTCAATGATTTGAAGATTTAACCAGCACTGATTATTGCCCCCGGGACAGTGAATGCCCTCCTTGAAACCTGTTGGATCGCAAAACTAGGACACGCAAACTAGATGACATTTTCAAGAAGCATGGATAGGTATCATTTATATTGTTGTTCCCAAGGTTTAAAACCTCTAATCTTCTGCAATTGGCCAGAGATTTTGGAATTTGCCCTTCCAAATGATTTCCATTCAGATCTAGAGTCTTTAAACCACAATTGCCTGGAAATGTGCCCGATATATTACCTCTAAAATTGTTATTCCGCAGATTCAGTACCCCAAGAGTCTCAGTACTCTTTTCAATTAGACATGACGGTATCCTGCCACTCAAACTATTATCAGACAAATCAAGAACTTGAAGGTAGCTCGCTTTGCAAATTGAATCAGGGATCTTTCCAGTAAGGCTATTATTCGAAAGAGAGAAGAAATAAGCAAAGGTGAGTTTGTCACCAATATCAGCTCGGATAGACGAGTTGAACTTATTGCTTGAGTAATCCACATAGGTTGCTGATACTGATGGTATAGGGATTTCCCCTTGAAGCTGATTGGAGTGTAGGTCAAGGACACTGAGATTAGAAATTTGATAAGGTCTTTGCATATACGCTAGGAGATTATGAGAAAGATTCAAATAAGTGAGAGTTCCATTCCCAACTTTCCAAATCCAGTTTGGTATTTCCCCATCAATTTGGTTATTTGAAAGGTCTAAGTTGTACAATCCTGATTGATTCTCTAGGTCTGGAAAATTTTGCAGCTTGCAAGCTGCCAGTTTCAATGTGGTGATCCGGGGAAAGGAAGACAAGCTAGAATTACTGCCACTTGCATCGATTGACAAGCTATTGTATGAAAGGTCAAGTGTAGTAAGATTATGGAGCTTTTGAATCATTCCCAACTTTATTGTGCCACTGAAGTTGTTGAAAGAAAGTACAAGGATGTTAAGGCTTTCAAGCTCGAAGAAAGACAGAGGAATGGCCCCTTCTAACTTGTTACTACTCAAATCAAGTGTATTCAATAAAGGTAAGGATGCACTGGAAAATTCATGGACATGGCCATGAAATTGGTTGTTGGAAAGTCGAACTATCTGCAGTGATGGAAGGGCAAAGATAGATGACGGAATGCTCCCATTCAACGAATTGTGCTGTAAATCAATATTTAGAAGATTTGAGAGGCCTTTGAAGTGAGTGGAATGGATCTGACCTGTGAGATTATTATGAGAGAGGTCTATGTCGATGAGATTCTTGGACATTTGAAATGATGGGATTGGACCAGTGAACTTGTTGGTTGACAAGTCCAGATAAACAAGTTGAGTAAGGTTTGCCATTGAATTCGGGATTGGTCCACTGAAATTACAATTTGCAAGCTCTAATTTGGACAGATTCCCAACATTATCAATTGTAACAGGTAGTGCCCCTGAAAAATTTGTCTTACCAAGTGCTAGAGTCTGAAGAGATCCATTTTGATGAAGTTCTGGCAAAGAACCCTGAAGAAATCTGTTGTCTGATAAGTGAAGAGTCTTTAATGTTGGTACCTGGAAGATCTCTTCTGGAAATGTTCCAGTCAACCCACAAGCACTGAGACTCAAGGATGTCAAATTGGAGTAATTTGCAAAGAACTCGGGAATTGGAGCCGACAAATTATTCCGATCCAGCCGGATTACTGAGAGAGACAGAAGCTCTGCAAGGGATGAATCCAAAGGGCCTGAAAGATCACAATTGGACAAGCTCAAGACTCGCAGACTGGGCAGCAAAGATAAGGCCTTGCACCACTCATTACCCTTTGCGGATATATTCACCCCATCTAGACGTAGTTCTGTAAGCTCCGTGAGATTCGCAATAAGCGTCTTTAGATTTGGGTTCTCAAGTTTTAGTGAAGAAAATCCGAGCCCATAAAATGAAGAGAGATCAAGATTAACCAACCGTCTCATGTATGACAATTCAATTGGAATTTGCCCAGAAAAACCAGAGTTTGACAAATTCAGATATCTCAAACTGGTGAGGTTGCCAAACCTGGATGGAATTTGAGTGGAGTTGAACCTGTTATTGGCCAAATTGAGGCTCTGAAGAAACTGAAAACTGAAAAGACCGCTTGAGTGATCGATTCCACCATAGATTGATTCACTGTTCAGATCTAGACCTACAACATGACTGGCGTTGTCGCAAGTCACACCACTCCAACGACAACAATCCGAGCTTTGATCCCAGTGTATCAGTTTGGTGGAAAATGTAGAATTGAATTGGAGACTGTTCTTCAATTGTAGCAACAAGGATCGCTGATCGTTTAGACATTGGCAAGAAACCAATACCACATCAATGCTGAACAAGATTGTTAATATGGGTATCAAGAAAAACCATGAAAAGGGTAGAATCCTCATCGCTCACAATGGTAACAAACACCCATATGATTGAGATGTGAAGACCGAAGAGTTTATTGAACCGCAACCCATCAACCTGACCTTACTGGGTTGTGGTTTTCTTTCTCGATCAATTTACATTGTTAGGCATGATGATCTTAAAAATGAATTAAAAAAAAATTAATTACCAAACTAGGGTTTATAAATGCAACTAAAGGCAATAATGGTAAATTTTATAAAAGGGAAAGGTATGTGTACAATGGGGCTATATATATAAAGATATAAAGATGTGAGAAATTAAAAATCGAACAGCCACTTGTATTATTTAAATTAAATAAGATATCAGTTTTAAAATAATAATAATAATAATTTTTTGGAATAAATTATACTACTTTTTTTTTTATATTTATGACAATTATAAGAAATTCTTTTAAAATGACACTAACATCCCTTTCAACTTTATTTCTTTTTAGAATGATAAAAATACATTTTTTATTTATTTGTTTTTAACTTTTTGTCATGTTCAAATAAATATTAATTAAAATTTTTTTGACTAAAAAAATATAAGTTATTTATCTTAAATTTGTTTTTTATATAAAATTAAAAAACTCAAAAAAAGTTAAAAAATGTTAAATTTTAAAAACTTCAAAAAAAAAATGAAATTAACATTTTTGTCATTTTAAAAAGAAAAAAAAATTATAGGAGAGGTATTTATAATTTTTCAATAAAAATAGAGGAATTCGTGTTATTTTAGAAATTTTAAAAAGATCCTTATAATTATTAAAAAGTTCAACAGAAATGAGTGTAATTTATTATAATTTTTTTTTATAAATAGAAAAAGAAAAGAATACATTGGCTAAAATAGTAAAATCTAAAAATTGATGAATGCTAAAATCAAAGTCATATTTCAGTAGTGTGATTACTTACTTTTTACATAATTGATATAAATTTAATTATTTTTTTATCATTGTATCAAAAAATAAATAATTAATTAATTAATTCGTAGATGCTTGACATTCTGGCTGATTAATAGAGAAAGTGATCGAATTTTCTCTAAAAATTATTGGAATTAGGATAATATAGTGTCGTCGTGGTATTAAAAAGTTACGAATCCCTTCAGGTTACATTCTTAAAATTTATTATTTTATTACCAAAAAAATAGTAAAGATAAAAAAAAAATTAAAATAAAAAACGTTGGCTAAAAAAAAAAAGGTTTGTCAAGGAATTTTCAAAAACTACTTACAAAATTTGATCTTGTAAAAATTAATTTTTTTTTTGTTTTCAAAAATTTGAATTCATTAGAAAACTAAATATTATGTATTTTTGAAATTCTTATTTGATTCGATTTCAAAAATAGAGAAACAAAAATAAAATAATTAAAACTCAGCCAACCGGAAGTGACCCATTTTCAATATTAGGTAGGATTTTCTAGAAGCTCATTGCAGAGACTTTTAATTTCATACTAGGATACAAAAATAATTATTAAGTAAGAGAATATTGAGAATTGTGTTTTAAGTTGTGAATTTGACAGAATTGGTTAAAGTCAGTAGTATTCGATATAAACAATGACAGAAATTGTGTGCAATTTTCCACTGGAACCCTCTAACAAAGATTGATTTGGTTTGGTCTGGCTCGGAAACAGCTAGGAAACTTCCTCATCTGACTTTAAAACATTGATTTCATGAGCTTCGTTAGATCTTTCGCAAAGAGACCGATGTGCAATGGGGTCCCACCCTTGTCTTGGAGTAATTATTCATTGGTTTTAAGAGGATTCCATATAACAGTGTAAAATATAATGTGCAAAAAGTACATTGACATATATATATATAGGTGAGTATTATTTACACCGTCCGATCTAATAGTTCACGTAACATTAAACATTTTCTCCTTATTTAGACAATTCTATCCTTGTTTAGGGGTAATTATTCAATAATTTGTGGATTATTAGTCTGGATAATGTAAATGATAATTATATATACAAAAAAATATATTGACATAAATATGTAATTGATGCTGCTACTTTTCAACTTGCAATAAGTATGGGCTCTGCAACCTGTAGAACACTCAGAAAGACGATCAGAGGTCTACCAGATTGGCTCCGGCGGTAGCCGCTCCGATGCTTAAGTAAGTAAAAGGAATTGAAAGACTGTATTAAAAGCCAAAGAATGAGCATAAAAATAAAGCGTACATTTAGGGTTTAATTTATAGGTCGTGGCCTTCCTAAGTTGATTAGGATTCGATGTCCATGAATATAGGGATTTGATCATCGGAGATTGTAGTTACCTTTGTGGAGTATTGAGTCGTAGATGGAGATAACCATAGATAGTAGTTTCCGTGTTAAAGACTGTTTCCTTATTCCCTGCTTGGCAGTTGTTAAGGAAGCCATAAGGTCGGAACCATATGAAGTGTTGAATAAATATTGCCCAGAACATAAGGTCTGGAAGATATATGCATGAGAATGCCTTGGAGGCTTTGCCTACACTGTATGATCGAGTTTATCGGCTCTGAATGATATATATATATATATGAGAATGCCCTGAAGGTTGTGAATGCTCTGTATGACCGAGTTCGTCGGCTCTGTATGATAAATATATATGAGAATGCCCTGAAGACTTGTGGCTGTTCTGTATAATCGAGATTATCAGCTCTGTAGGATCGAGATTGTTAACTCTGTAGGCACACGTGTCTCAAGGTGATTGGTGTGTCTGTTTATGGTATATCAACTACTCCCCCCCAAGTCCTAGTTTGATGCTAACAAGCAACTAGGGCTAAGCCTTTTCCTGGAGAGTCATGTGTCCTGACTGTTCGCCTTCCAAGGCAACTGTTGGGGCGCCATTTATTGCGCAGCCGGAGATTAGGTCTTTTCAAGATCATCATTGTACTGGGCCGATAGTTGGGTTTCTCAAGATCATTATTGTTCCGAACCGTCATGGCGTTTGGGCTTGGTGGGTCCCTTCTGATACTGTGCTTATAAATATGGGGTGAGATTTTGAATTGACCTTTTCCTTGTCATTTTCACTGTGCTAGAAGATTTCATCTGCCATTGTTGGTTTGTGCGATTTTGAAGAATACCGATTTCCTGAGTTAGAACAGGTTCGACTGATTTTTTCTCTTCTCTTGCTTCTTTCTTCTTAAGTCCAGGAATAATGTCTGCTCCTCTTGAATCCCCAATTGTAAGTGAGGGAGCAGGAAATCATTCTGAGATGGCTGTACCGTCTTATGTGGAAGATGTAGGTAACCTTGCTCCCGAAGATATTGGGAAGAGGCCTGTTGAACCTCCCCCTAGTCTTGAGGTTAGGATAGTTGATGCCTTTGAAGAGCCCCGAGACAGGGCTGGGGAGACCTCTGGTAGGTCTTCCCATAGAGAAGAGGGTGAGAGTGCTGTTATTCAGAACCTTCTGGATGAGTGGAGGGTAAAATATAATTTTCCCCCAAATGTGACCTGCAGAGTGCCAGGCCCCATGGATCGTCCCCAAAATGTTGAAGCTGGGGAGATTTGTGTTTATCTTGCCTGGTTTGAAATGGGCTTGAGACTCCCATTGCCGGATTTAGTCAGGCAATTCTTTTGTTGGTACAAGCTCTGCCCTGCCGACCTGAATCTCAATAGCTGGCGGCAGCTTCTAGGGTTTGTAGTGTTGGGACACCAAAACAAGGTGGATGTGTCCTTGGACTTGATCCGTAGCAATATGGATCTGAAGTTCAAGTAGGCAGAAGGCCTTTTCTACATGTCTTTTGAGAAGGGAGTTCCGACCCCTGTCCTCCGTTCCCACTTCCAATAAAACGTGGAAGAAGTGGTACTTCTTCGTCGGAGGAGGATGGGAGCGTGAAGACTTCCAAGATAGAGAGGCCTCGCTATTCCCCCGTGCTACGGGTCATAAGGGTGAGGCTTTATTCCCTCAGAGTTACTTTAGCTTTGTTATGCCTTCCGAACTGATAATCTGATATGTCATTCCTTACTTATGTACAGTCAGGAGTGCTTGGAAGAGGCCCGATTTTACCGACGCACTGCGAGATCAGTACCGAGTGCTGCTTTCGACTTCTAACCGGGCTCATTCTGTCATTATAACTCCGAAGAACTTAATGGCTGCCCGTACCACAGAGCTTAAGAAGAGGCTGACGTCGAAGTGGGCAGTGCCGGAGGCCCAAGTGGTGGGGGAGGCTTCCTCCCGAGCTTGAGCCTGATGCCCCCCTTGAAGTAAAAATGAGGAGGTTGATTTCTGGCTCTCCTGAACCAGCCCCTGCCGAGGCTGAGAAGGAGGCCGAACCTGCCGTTCCTGTTTCGGCCGCTCCTCCTGCCCCTTCCGGTCCGAGCAGAAGGACTATGAAGAGGGAAAGCACCTGCTGCACCGTCCGAGCCGCTTGATGAGCTTGGACTATCAAATTGCCAATAAGGCATTTGATCAAATATGGGCTCAGGGCCCACACCGATATAGAGGGGATGACCCCTCCAAGCTGATGACTAAGATAATGAATCTCCAAATGAGGGTAACTTCTGAAGCTATTTTTGTCTTTACTGTTTGTTCGTTTGTTCAATCTAACTTGCCTGTCTTGTTTTGTGTAGAGTATGCATAGTTTGGCTGCTCTGATGGTGACTCCCATGAGCCCTGAGGAGGCTGAGAAGCTGAAGGCTGAAATGGATGAGATGAGGCTGGAGCTTGGGACAGCCCGATCCAAGGTTTAGACTGCTGAGGAGGGTCTGAAGGAAGCTACCACCAACCTTGCCGTGGCAGAGTCTGAGAAGGACATATATGCTCGGCAAGTTGAGGGGCTTCAGGCGGAGTTGGTTGAGCTCCGAAATTCCTTTAATCAGAAGGTTCAAGAGGCAGTTGATCATGCCAAGATTGAGACTGAAACGGAATTGAAAGAGGAAGTTGAACAGATGGGTGATGACCTGATCCGGTTTGGTTTTGAAAGCTTCCGAACTAGATTTCAGGCTCAATTCTCAGGTTTTGACGTGTCGTCAATCGTTCCTCTTGAACCTGCCTCGTCTGGTCCTGACCCGTTCAAGACGGCTGGGGCTACTGCCCTTAACTTGGAAGAGAACCCAGGCCCTTCTGACAAGGCTTGAGGCTTTATGGGCTTTTTGACTTTTCTTTGTTTTTTGTTATTTCCCTTTTGATGTAATGAATGTATACTTTTAATCAGTAAAATCGACTTTCCTTCAGATTCTTCTTGTGTTCTTTCCTTCTTGTGGTGTTTTGTCGTAGGTGTAGCTATTCTGAGCCTCTTGCGTGTTAGATCAGTTGTCCAGTAGTCAATAGTTGCTTTCTGAGCTTCGATACTTGTCATTGAATAATGAATGTAGATTAACTTCAACTGTCTCATCATAATAAGATAAGAAAGCAAGCATAATCAGATAGATAGAGCCCAATAGAGTGGGAGTAAACTCCGATAGAGCTCTGAGATAGACTGCTCTGAACCAAGGGCTTGTGAAGACATCCAGGCAGCTTGTGCTTGTCATTATGATGCTCGGCATGCTATTTTCGAGTACTCAAGATCAGGATATGTCCAAGCTGTTTGGCCTTTGTCATGTGACTGGCCTGTCATAAAATAGTTAAGACTGTAAGGTCTGAATCTCGGATAGGAGGCCTGTACATTTAGACTTTGTCCCCCTCTCTTTATCAATTCAAAAGCTTCAGTACTGGACTATGGTTTTCGTTCACAGAGTTCTGTACCCTGTCTCTTGGTATATTGAAGAGGCACTATTTAATGCACCGTTTATTTATTCGATTGTCGTTTGGGATTTCGAGGCCAATCTCTTTTTCGCCGTTGCGACGGTTCAGTTAGATGGCTTTTGGACTTCAAGGGTCTATATATATGGAAACGAAGGGCATACGTTTGTGCTCAACCCTTTTGTTCCCAAATTGTTCCCTCGTAGGAGAGACTTTAGATGCTGCCGAAATTTTGTCACTCGCCCGGATATGATGGATGATTCTCTGTCTGAGTTAGGAATGATTAAACTGTGGCCGAGAGTTAACCTTCCCCTTTTTTTAGTCTCCAAGGAAGGATTAAAGGAGGCACAAGTCCTCTTGTCCCCTTTGGTACCCGGTCGAGATTCCTCCGATTGGTGGTGGTCCCTCCTTGATTCAATCGAGGCTTGGAGCGTTGGTGAAGACGCAAGTGGGGTGCCTCCTCTTCTTCATGTCTTATCAGAGACCCTTTGCTCCAATCGGCTGGGGTGTGACCACTGATGTGAGGAAGACGAATGGCGGTCCCCTGAAACCCAGAGCCCTCATCCTCCGTTGGTCGTGAGATCAATGATAGTGATGATGAAATGGCTTGGGTGCTCCTTGATGCGGATTGGGGTTCAGGGTTCCTTCTTTTCAAATGGAGCCGGCGACTGGCGGTAATGGAAGTTTTGGATCCTGTGCCCCTTTATCATCCGAGGAAGAAAGCCGTTGTTATGACATGGAAATTTTTTTTTTTATTATTATTATTATTATTTATTTTTATCATTATCACTATTGTTATTATTATTATTAATTAAAAATGTGTGTAGTATTATTGTTATATACATGGATGTAGGTATATGTGTAACATGTATATGTGTGTATGGAATATTACATATGGGTGAACATGTATGGATTTGATGTATGTGAAGGTGTATATATGAATGTGTATATGGATATATGTATATATAACAGTGCATGTGTGCACTGCGTGTGGGTGCATCAGACCGTGAGAGTGTGTGTGTGAGGTGTCGGCTGAGTGTGTGTGTTTAAGTGTGTGTCTAGTGTGTGTGAGGAAGTGATATATATATAGGGTATGTAGGGCAGCTTTGCATTAAATGCAAAGCTGCATGGTGGAAGAGAGCAGGGGGCTGATGCAGGGTGAGAGAAGTCAAGGAAAGGGGCTAGAGAGAGAAAGACGTGTGAAGACTTGATGTGTGAAGTGTATAAGGGTTGGTCTCGGTTGGGAAGAAAAGAGAAGGAAAGAAAGACTGAGAGCAAGGGAGAGAGAGAGAGTTCTGAAGGGCAGAAGTGGATCAAGAGGAACAAAAGGGAGAGAAGAAACCTACACGAAGAGAAAAACAGAAATTATAGGTAAGTGGGTTGTTTCTGTCTTTATGATTTAAAGCATGATAATTGATTTTATGCATATGATCTTAGAGAGCATGTTGTAGGGTTTATTTTGCAAAAAAAAATGAAAGGAAATGGCTAAGAAACAAGATAGAAAACTCTAGTTGCAGGTCTCGGTTAAAAGGAATGGGTCTTGTGATTTTATGTGAAAAACTTAGTTTAAATGATAGAGAAACAATCCTCTCAAGTGCAGAAAACTAAATGAAAAAGAAAGGATGAAAAACAGTAGGAAAATAAGCATGAAATCAACAATTTACAGTTGGCCGGAGATTTGGCCATGGACCTTTGAGCTCTATTTCGAGAAGATTGGGAAGGTTTTGAGGGAAATGGAGGATAGATATGAAGTCTGCATGAAAAACTCTAGAAAATGGCATTTTCAAAACCTTGAAAACTCGCCGGAAAGTTCTCGCCGGCGCCGGAGAAGGCGCCGGAACCCTACCGGAGGCTCACCGGAAAGTCGGGGAAGAAAGACACTATGCGGGCCGAGTTTCGGGTCCGGTTCGGGCGGGGTTGAACCGCCCCTACCACGTGTCGCTCCCATGTTTTAAATTAAAAACCAATTGGGTCTGTTTGGTTACGGACTTAATAAATTGAAAAAATTAAATTGAAACAGGAACAGGGATATCTTATCCCTGTTCTGGACAAAACCTTGTTTGGGTAACCGAATTAGGAATAGTAAATTTGACTAATTACAAATTTGACCTTGAACCTTTTTGAAATAAAACTTTGACCCAAGACTTACAGATTTTACGAATTGACCCCCCAACTGTTAATAATTATGTTTTGACCCTCATGAATAAAATATTAATTAAATTAATTAATTAAATATTCTAAATTAATCCGGAGTCCAAATGGGACAAGTCATTAGTGTATTTTGACTATCTCAACCATTCTGAGACCAATGGTGAGGTCTGTTTTACGAGACGGGGTCCCAAAAAATAAAAGACACATAGTAACATATAAAATTACCAAAATGTCCCTAAATTAAAGTACAGTCAAACGAACTCCGAATTAGGTAAACAAATAGTGAAACTTTATTATCTCGAACATTCCGGACTCAACCGTGGAGTCCTGATTTATGAAAAGAGGTCACGAAATGTAAGGACCCGTGAAAAGTACAAAATGACTGTTTTGCCCTTTTGAACCTAGATGTCCAAATTGAGTTCTACGAGAACCTAAACTTATTTTCTTCAACGTCCTAGACTCAATGGCAGAGTTTAATTTAGCAGAATAGAAACCTATGAATTTAAAAGACATAAAATTTGATGAATAGCATAAATTCAAATGACAATAGACTGAGTTGTAATTTATGCTTTTAGGGACACTAACAGGACAGGAGAGGGCCATCTGATCTCCTGCATTTTCATTGACCAGTTCAGTCACGTGTCGTACACGATCTTCCAAGGTTGAGACTACCCGACAGGTATGGTGTTTTGCTAATGTTAGAAATGAAGTTAAGTTAGGAATGTTCTGTGAATGACTGGAATGACTTATATGTTTACTAGATGATTTAGGGTTGGTTGTTCACATGCTTACATGTTACTTGTACTTTATGAAAATTTATTGAATGATGAATGTGAATCATGACATATGTTTAAGTTGATTATATGAGATATGCTCGCATGTGGAATCGGCTGGTGATTTATGTATTATTGTCTCGAGCATGCTATTTTGTGGAAACCATGTTTCATTGAGATTGCATTGGCATATTGGCATATGATGAATTCTTTGAGAACATGGCGTGGGTAAGCACGTGGTGCTTTGCATTATGAGGGTGTAGATCCTGTGGTGAAAAACCCAAAATTGGCCATTGCATTGGTACTCCGTGCCATCGGGGAGTACCCGTAAATGAGACATGGGTTGTGGCATAGAGTTGTGCATGGGTGCGTCACGCATACCATTCACATATATATATATATATATATATATATATATTACTGCGATGCTTTGAATGTCATTAAGATATAAATGTACACTTTGCACATGCCACGCCTTAGCTTTATTTCTGGCATTAGCACTTCATCATACCAGTAGTTGAGCTGACCCATTCGTGGGCAACATTTTTCAGATGAGGACCCTCCAGTCACTTGAGACTCTATGATACCCTGAGAGGGTGGAGCACGTGATATATTTTTGGTCCATGGGACTTGTATATTGTAATGTAAGGGCTTAAGCTCGAATGACCTATGAACGATGTATTTTATGTTATCTTATGTATTGATGGGAATGGATACATGTTTAGTGGATTTATTTACCTTGTCCTTTTATTTATTTCATTTTCTGTCTCGTTAGTCGCGCATCAGATTTGTAGAAATTCGGGGCATGACAACGTGGTATCAGAGTATAGGTTCGAATACCTAGAGACTGTGGGGTGTTGTTTAACACCATGAGACCCTAGAGAAAAGAATGAGACTTAGTGTGAACTGTTAGCAGCATGTGATAGGATCTTATGTACTACGTGATTATGTGTCCTGATGCATGCTTTATTGTAATTACGTGAAAAAGTGATATTGAATTTTTCTCTTGGACTTGTAGATATGCCTCCTAGACGAGCTCCTACGAGAGGCAGGCCACCCGGTCGGGGTAGGGGTAGGGGTACGCCTAGAGGTGCTGCCCAGCCTCGTCGTGGTAGATCTAGAGTTGTTGCCCCTATTCCTGATGTAGTTGAGGAGGTAGTTGCCCTAGCTGACATACTTGAGCATAGTGCAGCTGAGGAGGATATTGCTCCAGCCCCTGCGGAGGAGGTGGGGCAGACTATTGGCGCCAGAGATTTGGCGGCCATTATACAGGAGTGCTTCCGTACTATGCAGGAGGCCAGGACCACTGATGCCGAGGCCAAGGGCTGCTGATGCCGAGGCCAGGGCTGTTGATGCAGAGGCCAGAGCGACAGGTAGAGAGACTAGAGACACCTTCGTCATGAAGGCATTTCAGCGGATGAGGCCACCATCATTTGTAGGACAACCTGATCCTTTGGCAGCTGAGGAGTGGCTGGACCAGATTATTAGGATCCTGGACTCGCTAGGGATTGTCGAGCCACATTTGAGGATTCGATATGCCACTTTCCAGTTCACGGGATTAGCGAGCCAGTGGTGGAAGGTATCTGCGGGGAGGATTAGCAGATTCGGAGAGGGATGGGATGCATTTGTGGCCATGTTCAATGACCACTACTTTCCAGCGACTGCTAAGGTTGGATTCAGGAGAGAGTTTGAGACATTACTTCAGAGGGACATGACGGTGACACAGTATGAGGTTTTTAGGGGCCTGTACATTGATAAAATGGACCAGACCTATAACACTTGTAATGTATACAAGGTTTTTAGGGGTCTGTACATTGATAAAATGGACCAGACCTATAACACTTGTTATCAATACAAGGTTTTTAGGGGTCTGTACATTGATAAAATGGACTAGACCTGTGATACTTGTAATGAATACAAGGCTTTTAGGGGTATATACATTGGTTAAATTGGACCAGACCTAGAACACTTGTAATGGAAACAAGGTTTTTAAGGGTCTGTACATTGATTACAGGCTTCAAGGTGAATCAAACAGTAAAGTTGTTATTGATAATACTTGCATAAGTGTTCGATGTTTCAAGGCCTAGGTATAGACTTCCTAGTTAAATCTTCCAACCAATAAGTCGTAGGTCTAACTATCTTAGTTACTTTGTAAGGCCCTTCCTAGTTAAGGGAGATCTTCCCCATGGTGGGATCTTTAGTGTTTGTGAGCACTCTTTTCAGGATGAGATCTCCAAGCTAGAAATTAATGAGTTTTAACCCTGATTTGAAACATTTAGTCATTCTCTATTGGTAGGCTTCAGTCCTAATCCAAGCTTGCTCGCACATTTCTTCTAGAAGGTCTAGATTTTTTATGAGCTATTTGTCATTGGTCTCTTGGTCAAAGAGATTAATTTTAAGGGTTGGCATGCCAATTTTAATAAGAATGATTGTCTCGGTGCCATAGGCTAGTGAGAATAGTGTTTCGACAGTTGAAATTCTTTTAGTAGTGCAGTAGGCCCAAAGCACCCGATGGAGCTCTTCGACCCATCTTCCTTTAGCTTAGTCCAACTTTCTTTTTCTATCCTCAAGAATAATACGGTTGGTGACCTTACCCTACCCATTAGCTTGAGGATGCTCTAGAGAGGAGAAGTGGTGACTAATGTGCAAGTCTTTACAGAACTTTTTGAATACCTTTTCGGTGAATTGCATCCCATTGTATAAAATAATGACTCAGGATATTCCAAACTTACACACAACACTCTTCCAAGTGAAGTTCTTTACTTCAATCTCTGTAATATGGGTCAGTGGTTTAGCCTCTGCCCATTTAGAGAACTAGTTGATGATGACTAGTAAGAATCTTCTGTTTTGAGGGCCTCTTGGCAGTGGTCATACGATATCTATTCCCCATTGGGCAAAGATCCAAGCACTCGTGATAAGGACGAGTTCATGCTGAGGTTAGTGCTGGTAAGAAGTAATACGTTGGCATTTGTCACACTTCTGAACATATTCTTTAGCCTATTTCAGCATACTAGGCCAGTAGTAGCCCTGAGTCATTTGTTCGGTGGAATATGATTCTTTCGCCATTATGGTTATTGCAAATCCCTTCATGTATCTCGACCAGGATATGCTGAGCTTCATTTGGAGTTAAGCACTAAAGGAAGGCTGGGTGTAAGACCTTCTGTTACGACCCGAAACCCACCCTATGCGGATCTTGTATCGTGGGACCAACCCTATGGCCGTCCCTACTTTTTCTTTCCTTGTATCAATGACAACAATGTATAATATAAAACTTAACTAATAAATTAGTGAAAGTCTTAAATACATCAAATTGTTCTACAATGCCAAAACAAGAACCGACATCACCTCACCCTTAGGTGGTGAATACATGGGAGAAACTACATCACTTCTAACATTTTCCTCAAACTGTCCCCCTATGCTTTTGGACTCCTACTGTGGTCCTACAACATCCTTACCTGAAAAATAAGTAAGTTGGGATGAGTTAACAAAGCTCAATAAGTGAATTCCCATCTCAGACACGGGTTAGAGTTAACATAGAAGGAAAATGAATTCATCGTGTGAACATAATAGCCAATCATAGGATACAATGCGGTCATAGCTAACAAGGATAAAATGCCACAATAGCCAATAAATAGTAAGGTCACAATAACCAGTCATGAGTATGGGGTATAACATGAACATGGAAAAGCTCAATAGAAATCAGTCAATATAAAAGTACTGCCACAATAAATCGGTAACAATCAATTACAATCAATGAATGAACTATCAACATAAGATTATTCATAGGGAATGACAACATCCTATGAATCCAATAAACGTAAGCATATTAGTCAAACATAAGTGATGCATTTACTCTATTCAGGGCTTGGCAGACCCTCGGTCTTTTGGGGCCTAACATACCCCCCTCAATAAGTGCATATAAAATTTCATGAATCCAATAAACATATTATATCAGTCAAACATAAGTGATGAAATTACTCTGTTCAGGGCTTGGTAGACCCTCGGTCTTTTGGGGCCCGACATACCCCCATCAATAAGTGCATATAAAATGCCATCATAACTCAATGCATAAAAATGTCCTCATTGCCATATGTCTGTTCACGAACTCGACCCATAGGTCCTATCAACTCAGAAAGCATAGGATGGATATTGTGACTGAGCACAAATCCAACATTCATAAGATATCATGATCATTCATGATTCCATAAGAAGTGCATAAAAATGGAATATCATTCAGTGAACATGAACACATACAGTAAGGCTTTCAAGGCATAGTACAAGATAACAATCAATGATATAGTAGTCAATAAACATCTACAAGATAGAACAATATCACATTGTGGAAACAATAAATATGGGGTACGTACAAGAGTATAAAATTGGTAGTAATAGAATGAACGTGGCTTGGAAGACCACATGTAAGAGATAGGGGTTTACTTACCTTATCAGTGCGTCCTAGTTCAGTATTCCGTGACTTTTCCTTTTCCCTTTGAGCTCCCTATAATTTAGTAAATATGTCTCAGTTCTAATGCTATTCATCAAATTTCATACTTCATTACCATAAGTGTTTCTTTTACTAATTTAGACTCTACTAGTGAGTTTGGAATGTTGAAGAAAGTCAGTTTAGGCTTTCATGGTTTTCAATTTGGACTTCTGTACTAAAAAAGGTAAAATGGTCATTTTGCACTTTTACATGTCTTTATTTCTTGGAACCTATTTTCACAAATTGGACTTCACCGTTGAGTTCGGAATGCTTGAAATAATAAAGATTTACTATTCATTTATTTTAACCGGAGTCCGTTTGACTCATATTTGACTTCGGGCATTTCGGTCATTTGGCACTTCTACGGGTATATTATTTTTTGGGACTCCGTCTCATGAAACGGACTCCATCATTGAATTCAAAAGGTCCAAAATAGTAAATTTACACTATTTATTTAACTAATTTGAACATTGGGATTTAAATTAATAAATAATGTAATTAAATAAATTTATTAACTAATAATATTATATATATATATATATATATATTAGCTCAGTATTCTATCACACGTGCCTCAGTGGCACAGTGGTGGACTCAAAGCCATAAGGCTCTCACGCCTATGCGTCTGGGTTTTGATTGCCCCCAGCCACCCTATCCCTTCACTATTCACCATTTTTTAAACAAACCAAAAACCCATCAGCCCTTTGCAACAATGTCGGGTCGCCACTGCGCCTGAGCGGGTTCCAACCTAACCAGAGGCCCAACCCAGCCCACATGGCCCAACAGCCTATTCCCCCTTCCCCCATCTTTCCGACAACCACAATCGCAACTCCGGTCACCATCTCCAGCACCAGTGACCGAACTGCACTGATATATATTTTTTTTTTCATTTTTTTCATCGTTTTAAAGGCTTATTTCACTTCTAAACACCCTAAAATACAATTTGGGATCATTCTATAGCATTCTAAGCCTTTTAGAGTTTCAAATTCCAATTTTTTTAAAAGTTCACTTTCTGATAATCTCCCATAACTTCCTCATTTCTTCACCATTTCACTCGCGGTTTCTTCTTATGTGCTCAATTTTTCTCATAGAATTTAAATATGCAATTCTTTCTAAGCTTCATGCAAGTTTATAAAAAATTTAAAAAATTGAAATTACAGAGAATTCCCTTACCCTTTTCTTTGCGGTTTCTCCTCCTTTCTCTTTTGTTTTTCTCCCTTCTGAACCTCTAACCTTTCACCCTCTTCTGTTCTCTTTCCAAAATGCCCTCACAGTGCATATATGACACATTCTGTAACAACCCCCCTTCTCTCTCTCTCTCTCTCTCTCTCTCTCTCTCTCTCTTTTCCTTTTTCTTTTATTTTTCCCTTTTTGTTTGATTTTCCAAATTTGTAACCCCTTTCCCTCATTATGTTTGGCTTTAATGTTGTAGGATATATATGTATATTATATATATAACACACACACACACACATTCTCTCACACCTAATTAGTGCACATGATATATACATATATAATAAATATGTATATATACTGCCCATGTGATATGTATATATGTATACATATACATGTATATACCTCACATATATACACTCACATATATTTATATGCATACGGTTATATATATATATACACATACCCATATATGTATACATATATGTACACATATTTCGATGCTTACTCACGACAAAAATGAAAAACTTACCTTGATTTTTCAGATCTTTACATCCTTCCCCCCTTAAAGAAATTTCATCTTGAAATTTAGAAATGTACCTCTTCGACAAAATTTAGAAAAATGAATACAAAATGCACTGTAAGATAGAGACGCGCAGCCTTACCGATAGATCCTTCACCTTTCCCTTCCCTAGGTGATGTGGGATGCATTACCTTCTCCCATTACCCTCTCCCCCCAAATAAACCTCGTCCTCCTAGGAGGGCGTGCAGACATCCCCACACTCCCTGCTAGTGTCCGGTTCCGATACCATCTGTAACGGCCCTACTGCACATGGCACAATGCATAATGAAATCCTCAAACATGATGGCTTATCAATGCCAATTTTCCAAATCCATCCAAGCATCATGACGCACCTCAATAATGTAACATAATTAAAATATAAAATTCTCAATGCCCACAAGGATACCTTAAAATCTCTCAATGTATTTGATGGCCATCTAACTAATCACAAATTAAGCTATGCAATCATCTAGTAATTCATCACAATGTCGTCAATATATCACTTGCATCTCAATGTAATTCAATAATCCAATATTCTTCAAGTACTATGATTATCCACAAGACATCAACAACATAACCTTAAAGCAAAGTCACCACCATCCACCTTAGTTTATATATAACTGAAACTAAATATCAGGCATCAATGAAGATTAACCTATTAATTTCAATCATAATTATATTAATTGGATATCTTAACGTAAACAATGTAGTCTATGTATTCCAAACATGAGACCTAAGGCAATATATCAAGGTTCAAAAACCCAAAAAAATTAGAAAAGGTAAAAAGAAAAAAAAAATTCTCCCAATTTCATCTAGGGTTATTCTAATTCATCACCATTCTAGTCAATATATCAAATAACGTCTCAAAACAATTGAGATCCTTAGTGAAACTCTTTACCAACTTAACTATGAATATATAAATTCGTACACACATGTATCAAAACATACATACTTACATACCAACATGGTTAAGCATACCTTTATACATGCATTGAGACCAATCCAGTCTGTATAGATATCATAGTCGTAATACTGTAACCTTATGAATATCGGGTACTAACCTCGCATACATACATGAAATCAATAAACAACAATCAACAACTAACATGTAGCTTACCACATAAACACTTAAGTATAGGATCCATCCTAAAAACATACATATACATAAATAAGCATACAACTTACCATATAGGTAACTAGGCACATATCCAATCCTATGGATATCTAGGCTTATAGCCTATCTTATCGATAACTAAACATATATCCTATCTCATAAACCATTTGGTCTACTACATAGATATAAACATCTAGCCCTAGTTGATCAATAATCAAGTACATCACATACTCCCAACAAATCAAAAAAATAAGCACATTGTATAATTGTACATACTAAAGCAACAAACACACACATAATCATGTAATCCAAACTAGCCCAATTAACTTGAGGTCTAACCTCTTCTAACTCATAACATCGTCAATCTTAGAAGGATCCATGGATACTCCGTGAAATAAAAACTATCTCCCTCAGGAGTACACACTGTCATTCTCCTCTTATAGCAGTCTACACTTGTCAGGAAAGTAAACTACCAATCTATCTCCAATTACATATTAAGCAAAAATTTGAAAGTACACTCCCGACAACTTGACCTAACCATTCCATCCACGATTCATGCATATACTAAATATGCCTTATGGTTACATCATCTATTTGGTACACATTGATGTAAGTTCACATTATCTAATTTCTTTTCCTTGCTGCCTTCTATCGTCTTATTAGGTATCTTTTACCCTTTTTTCTGTATATAACTAGGTGATAACCCTCCATGGATCACAACTCCTTTTGTTACTAAGTGATGGATTGGCCAGTCCATACACTTGTAACTTGAGACCTGATACCAATTTGGTATATTCATAGCACAATTATACACTATATAATCATGAAGGAATAGATTTTAAGTATGCAATCACGTATTCCAACCAAAACAATCTATATGCACATTCTAAACAAGAACATACTCAACACATACTTACTGTATATATAAGTTTTTAATCAGCTATTCATGTCCTCATAATCTAATCATTTTTCAAGTAATTCTAAAACACAAAAGTCAATTTAAACCATAGCATGTTAAGTATATTATGTAATTATACACAAAACCACCCTATTAAGCATTTTATTCACTTCATCAAGTAGTCAGGTTTACCAAAGGATATAAGCACACAACATGCATCATGATTAAACCAAATTATGCAACATTAAATCAAGTAAATCTTCTAGAAAGATATCCAAAACTCACATACAACTGGTGGCAACACTACCAATACCACCTCACTACCATCATTTCTAAGACTCGCAAAATCTGGCTACCCCAACTCGGTGAATCATACAGTGATGGAACAAGGCCATCATTACAAGCCCCCCAAAAAAATAAAGAATCTCCCAAGTATAATATTTATTATCTAGGTCCAGACAATACAACCATTTATAACTTTATCCAAACCAATCAGATTCATTCATAACTTTTTACCCACATATTTTTAAAATGACAAGTAAAAATCACCATTCACTTATAAGTTATATAACAATCCAAGTTCTCATATTGCAATACACATCTCATGTTTGTACATACCCCTATTTTTTTTTCTAGTGCCTCAACCACAATATTTTCACTCCAAGTATATTCACACAATTCGCATCTTAAACACAAGATTCATATTCAAAAATATGTATCATCCAACTCTTAACCTGATACACAATTTTCTCCAAAATAGCAATTAATATTTACTATTTATTCAATCATAATTCTAGGAATCAATCTTATAAACTAAGCTAAAACTAGGTTCATAATTCACACCTCAATTTGGCCTATTTTATGCAACTCATTATTTCCACAAGGCGTATATTCATAAGTTCATTTAATCAATCCATTATTCTTATCACAACTAATATCGACCATCTTATAGGACTAGGTAAGACAATAGTATTCATCTCTAGGTTACCTCCACAGTCCACCACAAGATAACATATTCCAACTCAATAAAAGAATCATTACAAACCCTAGATTCACATTACTTGAGCTTATCAATATTCATCCTAAACACGAAATTAAAATTCAATTACATCATAACCTGGATTAATCCACAGCAATATTTTTCAAACTATTCATGTTTATACAATTCTTCTAAGACAAGAGATCATTAATCATCACCTGATAACCTAACACATCCTGTAAACATACTTGCTTAATCATAACTCATAAAAGTCACTTCAACCACCTCCACCCATTGTTTTCAATAAACAAATGACAAGCTTTCACCCAATTCAAACACAGTCTTTCGCTAAAAGAAAATCTATTTAAGCAATACAATATACATATGCTCATAGCATTCTCCCATAATGCTACATGATATCCTAAAGGTAAACAAGCATCAATCTATTATGTATGTAAACATGTACTAAGTTATCACATACGGTTATGCCAATATACATATTACCCATATCATGCACCCCACTGTACGAAATCACATAAACTGTGCATCATAGTATAACAATAACTAACACGTAATCACAACATGTGATGCGTCAAGTATAGATAGCCACATAACATACAAGGTCCTATCACATACCACCAACAATTCATACTAACTCACAAACTTTCCTCTAGGGTCCCATAATGGTCAAAAACACCCCACGGTCCCTAAGTATTCGAACCTATGCTTTGATACCACGTTGTCACGTCCCGAATTTTCATAAACCCAAGGCGTGAATGAAAATAATAAAATAAAGGAATTAAATTAATTTATTCATTTCTAATTAGCTTTTACTTGTTAATTTTCAAGGTCATGTCTTACAATGGCTTAAAATGTAGGCTAAACATAGCCTAAATGCTTTCATAACCCAACTTCAAGGTGGTAACCAAGCATGGTCCAAGTGGTTGCTTAGCATAGCCTAAAATGATGACAAAGCATGGTCAAGGTTGGTGGCCCAATATGGCCTAAGTAAAGATCAAATATTTCTCCTAAGTAGTGACCAAACATGACCCATAAGGATGGCCAAACATGGCCTAAAAGGGTGGCCAAACATAGCCTAGGGATTGGCCAAACATGGCCCAAGGTGATTGACCAACATGGCCTAGGGGTTGGCCAAACATGGCCTAAGGCAAGTGGCCAAGGGCTAGTGTCAAGGGGCAAGGGCTGAGTGCCCATAGGCTGTTAGGCAGCAAACTGGGTTGCAGCACGCGCAGAGGGCACGAGCGTGCGCACGGAGAGGCAGGTGCGGGGCCCGCAGGTAGGGACGCGGAAGGGCGCAGGCACCCGCGCGAGCTGGCTGGTCTTCTGGCCTTGGTCCAAAATCTGATTTTTTTTTGGTTTACTATTCATCGCTACAGTATTCCAGTAGCTGATTTGCTACAATACCAAAATTCCAACCTTTGTCCAAAAATCTTGGTTTTGATATTTTTACACCTATTTCAATTTATTTCATTACCAAACTTAGTGTGGGACCCAATAACATGTAAAATGATCATTTTATCATTTTTTTCTTATTTTTTGACTTTAAGTGATTTTCGGGCTAATCACCCCTATGTTTCATTTCTTTACTTTTCTTCTTCTTCTTAAGTCATTTATTTTCCTACTTAGAAAATCTAGGTATGCTCTCCCACTCCTACTTAATCTAGTTGCTATATTTTAAAAAATTTCACCATAGTCTCCTTTGTTTAGTAACCTATTTTCTCATCCCATTCCTCATCATCATCCTCCTCAACACCAACACAACACCTAATGGAACAACTATTCATACAAATTGTGTAATTCTAACATTCACAAGTATATTTTGAAAATAAGTAACTACATGTAGCTCCATTCTCCTCATTTACATTCACTACATAATTTCATACAATCCATCATAAAATTTAGTTCATAGCTTACACAAGGTATAAGTTTTAAACATACAATAAACTTCATGGGACTTATGCCCTTATACACCAAAATTATGCCCCAAGGGCCAAATATTCTTCAAAGTCCACTTCCCCCTCTATGCTTCAAGACTTCATCAAGTCTTAAATGTCGAGAGCATCATCTATAATATGTAATCCCATATAAGGTAAGCACGATGGCCCAGTATGACATAATGCTAATATAAAGAACAAAGATAAGGCAGTGGCATATGCAAAATGTACATTTAATATCTATATGCCTTTCAATTCATCAATGCAATGCAATGACAATATGCATGACACACACATGCAACTCTATGCCACACCCATGTCTTGCTTCACGATTCCTTCCCCATTGGAACGCAAGTACCAATCGTATGTCTCGCTTCATGGTCTGTCCCTATTGGATCGCGAGTACCATGGCCAATTTTGGGTTTTTCACTACAGGATTTACACCCTCATAATGCATAGCACCAAAGTGCTCAACTCACGCTATGTTTCCAAGGATTCACAATATGCCAACATGCCTTGATTTTTCTATGCAATTCCAATAAAGCATTTCATTAAACACATGGTGTATGTCTTAAATAATGCATTATACTTAAAGCAACTATAACTTTTGAATCACAAAACTTTACCTACATGAACCTAACATGTAATCCAATCAATTACACGTATAAACATATTACATATTCACAACCTTACCAATTCTCAAAGATTACAAAATACATAAAGTACCAAGACATTGAATAAATCATAACTTTCCAACTACAAGACTTTGTTTACATGAACATAAGGTAAAATGCAATGAATTATACATATAGTCATATTACATGTTCATCATTTCAACAAATTCCCAATGAATCCATTAGTACATAAGGTACCAACCCAAGGTTTTTCAAGTAGCTATAAGCTAGGTGGTTCTCTAATAATAAATAAGCATGTAAGTTATACAATTAACATATATAAGCACTCTTAAACTTATCCCTATTCTTTACTTAGTAAAAAATCATACCTAAAAGGATTTTTCTCAACCCTAGGGAGTTGTGCTAGCTGTGTAGCCAAACCAATGGATAAGAACGTAGCCCTTGACATGGGGAGCAACTTCTTAGAAGGAATCCTTGTGAAAATCCAAGCCTAAAGATGAGTTTTAGAAGGTAAAAGTTGAAAAAAATTAGGTTTTCTTCACCTTCCTCTCCTTGCACGACCTGCTGCTCATTCCTCAGACCAAATTGTATGATTTTAACACTAAAGGGTCTTATTTATAGTAAATGGGTCAAGGGGTGAAAAGACCCTTTTGCCCTTAATGAGTTCAGGACCCCATTACACTACAACCCGTCCTGAAATACCTTAATTAGACATTCTGCTTTAACCAAAGTTTTTAAAATTATTTTCAATGATATGTTTCTAAAAAATTTATTTTTGCTTGCAGGTGGGTGCGGCCGGTTCCACCCGAGCCACCCGAGATGCCCTTTTTGGTCCATTTTTTAAATTGTGTCTGATTAGGCTCAAATTCTCACAGAAGATGTATTTTAACATTCTAAGCATATTTTCCTTTTATGGCATACTAAAAATATACTTCTAAATATGACTTATATCTAAATAATGCATGTGTAGTGCTCTACCGAAAAATAGTGTATGAATAGTGCCCTACCGGTAAAAATGAAAAATTTACCCTAATTTTTTAGATCTTTACATTCATTCTATATTTTTTCAGGATGTCGAACATTTGTGATAAGTGCCGGATGTGGTCATTCCTTACGAACACTTTTGAAGAGTATAGCGTCAATGCAGACGGCGTGTCTCCAATCTAAAGGCCAAACATTCTGTTTACGAGCCTCTGATATGTGGCCCCAATGTTCTTCAAACCGAATGGCAGCACTCTATAACAATAAATACCCTACTCTGATATGAAGGTTGTTTTCTCTTCGTCTTAAGGATACATTTGGATTTGATTGTACCTAGAGTAACTGGCTATGAAACTCATGAGTTCATGGCTTGTCGTAGCATCAATGAGCTGATCGATTCTGGGAAGAGGAAAAATATCTTTAGGATAAGCTTTGTTAAGGTCAGTATAGTCGACGCATCAATAGAGTAACCGGCTATAAAACTCATGAGTTCATGGCTTGTCGTAGCATCAATGAGCTGATCGATTCTGGGAAGAGGAAAAATATCTTTAGGATGAGCTTTGTTATGGTTAGTATAGACGATGCAAACTCTCCATTTTTCATTTTTCTGTTTTGTAAGAACTGTACTGGCAAGCTATTAAGGGTAGAACACCTCTCTTATCATTCTAGCATCAAGCAACTTAGACTTCTTCGTTGATGATTTTGTGACATTCTGGGGAAAATGTCATCTTTTTTCTATCTTATTGGAGGATTTTCTGGATCCGTCATTAGCTTGTGAGAGATGAAGTTAGGATCTATTCCCTCCATATCTCTAGTTTCCCAAGTAAATACCGAAATCTTAGCCTTTAGGAATTTAAAAATATCCTTTTGTTTAGAAGGAGACAGAGTTGAGCCAATGTGCAAGTACTTTCCCTCTTCTTCATTGTGGACGAGCACTTTGATAGGCTCTTCCATTGGTTTGACCGCGTTGTCCCTTCCTTTGAGACTCAATGGCTCGTTAATCTCGGAAGGACATTCTCCTTCCTCATGAAGCTTAGGAGACAAGGAGTTTTCCCTTTCATAAGGGTATTGTAATTTCTATCTAGAAGGTCTTTCTTTTAGTGTGAGGGTTATAACATTCCCGGGCAGTGGACTGATAGCCTTTAATGGTAAGAATTTTGCTGTTGTGGACATATTTCAAGCATTGATGGAGGGTTGAAGTAACTGACCCCATTTGGTGGATCTAGGGCCTTCTAATAATGACATTATAGAGAGATTTAGCGTCTAAGACCATGTGTTTAAAGATCATGGTCTTCTAGTCACCTCACTCTCCTACTGTTATTAGTGCGTCAATTCTGCCCATTGGAAAACTGAGGTTCCCGTTGAATCCTGCCATGACAACAACGATAGCTCTGATGTCATTAGAGTCGAGCTTTACGTGTTTGAAGGGTTCGTAGAATAATATGTTAGTAGAGCTTCTAGTGGCTACAAGAACCCTTCTAATCTCAAAATTAGCAATTTTAAGTGAAATGACAAGAGCATCGCTGTAGGGACAGTGTATCCCAATAAGGTCCAATTCACATAATTGGATCTAAGATTCTGAGTTCATCTTTTTCTTGATGGCCAAGATTTGGATGATATGGGGCTCTGTCCTTGCTTTTATAGCATATATATTTTCAAGCTAGGTTAGACGTCTCTATCATCATATTATCAGCATGGAGCACGAAAATGACTTGATTATTTTGCCGTTGTTGATCATTCTAAACTTTCCTCTGTTCAGGCCTTTGTTGTAGCCTCCTTTGAGGGGGTCTTTGGTCACAGGGGTTCTGCCTCTCGTCCCGGCTGATGAACTCTCTTAACCATCCTCTCTTGATGAGATGCTTTATTTCCTGCTTCAGAGCTCTTGCACTCCTCAGTCGTGTGCCCCTGTTCCTTATGAAAATCACAATACTTGTTCTAATTCCTAGAGTCAAGGTGGTTTTTTAGTGGTTCTAGCCACCTTAGGTTTTCACGAGTCTGGATCTATTAAAGTATATGGGTAAGATAAGCATTCAACGGGGTATAGGTCACATATTTTTCAGAGTTAGAGTTGTTCTGGGCTCTAGGTGTTGTTATCTTGTCGGGACTCCTAGTTCTCTTCTTGTTGGCGCTGTTATCCCTCTTTTAAACTTGCTCATCCTTTTGAGTTTGTTCTTTAGCTTTCCAGAATGAGACTTTTGTATCTTCAAGGTTAATATACTTCTGCGCTTTATGCATGATAGTTATCATGTCCACATGTGGATTATTGGTTAAGGAATCCTCAAGCGTCCAGGTCCAAGGTGTAAAGTGAAGGAGGCCACTAAGAAACTTAAACTAGAGTCGATTATCTCCGTGAGTTCGGTATTGAATCGAGTTATGTACTGTCGAAGTGATTCTCCCTTTGCTTGCTTTATAGTTAGCAAGAATTCTAACCCTTTTCTCAACTTCCTGCTTATTAAGAAGCAGTCAAGAAAATATTGTTAAGCTCGTAAAAGTTGCTCACTAATTTTTTAGGAAGATTGTGGAATCATTTAAAGGGGCCCTTTAGGATGGTTACAAAATTTTGACACATGAAGGCATCTGTAGTCCCGTATAAAGCTATTGTGTGCTGATAATGAGATAAATGGTCTCCAAGGTCCTCAAACCTGTCGTAGAGAGTGAATTTTGGAACAACGAATTTTTTGGGTTGTTTCTTTATCATTATGGCAAAGGTGAACGGCGTGGAGAACCTACCGAGTAGTTTACATAGCTCATCTTGTTTTGAAGGGACATGGAACCCCTTGGTTGAGGTTGTCTGATCTCGAGAGTCTACTATTTCCTCTACTATCTTAGGGGCTTGAGGGAGGTTTTGTTGTACCTATCAGTACTTGTTGTTGGTTTTGTCCCGTGTTTCCAGGCTCCAGATTCAAGTGGGAATTCGTTTGGCAACAGTAGAGGGGTCCTGCTCTCCCAAGGCTGGCGGATCAGGTACCTCGGGAGGCTGAATTCCTTGCTACACTGGATTAGATCCAGAGACCATTGGGATTGGTATTCTCATCTTGCTCTAGTAATGGACGGGAGGATGGAACGTCGGTATTCGTCTCCCTAAAGCTGTTGATGATTGGGGATCGGTCCTCATATGGATGGTACCATCGGGGTGTACCATAGGCAACTTCTCATGGTGGGATCCTCCGTTTAGTGGTTGTAGCGGGAGGTTGAGGTCCTTTATGAACAACGTTAATAGTAGGAGGAAGAGGACTGTTTTTGTCATGACTTGGAATCTGACATATGCGGATTAGGGGTTCGTGATCGGCCATCGAGGCCTTTTTCAATGATCAAGACTTTACTAAGTTCTATTTAGTCAAACGCAACGGAATAAAATTCTTTTTCTTTTATGAAAGCCTTCAATATGCATTTTATACAATGATTTTTTCAATATCAATCATTCGTATATATTTCCCATGGTGACTACAAAAGTACATGATGTAAATTTCTAAATCAGCTAACGTCATGTTCAAATATATATCCCATAATTATCAAAAGTATCTACATCATGTCTAACAAAAATCCTAATATAAGAAGGGTTCATAGTTTTATAAGCTCTCAGCTACCCTGACGGGACTTGTTATTTCCTTGCTAGTACCGTTACTTGAAATATATTAGAGAAATCCATATGAGCTTCACTAAGCTTGTGAGTAATTCCTATATGTCAAGGGTTTCAAAACTATTATATAACTCTATACTGAAATGATCACAGTTCATATTCAATATTCATATTCAAATTAATATATTCCACTTCTATGACCAACAAATTAGAACCTCGCTGACTAAGATCGATAGACTGGTTTGATAATGCCGTATCATATTGGCGCCAATATACCCCGTGGGTAGGGTTCGATAAGTCACAATCTATTCAATAATGACCAATCATAGAAGGGTGTTCTATTCAAAGCACCAAAATCATATCCAAAATCAATAATCATCAATAGCAATTCCAATTACTCAAATCAGAGTTCCTTATTTCGTATTTAGTTAAAACTGTTCAAAGATTTGTAAGAAAACTATATAGCGCTTGAGTATTTTACGAACATGTTTTTTTCAGTCAAAGAAAACAATATAGCCGTCGATGGATCATTCAAAACGTATACAATATAGCTATTAATAAGGGCTATAAATAAATGACAATATATATATATATATATCGATATGTTATAAAAAAAAGTTCAATATTTATATCTATGGCAAAAGTCATCTTAAACATAACATGGAAATACTCACCGGAAATCCAAGGGCTTTTCTCAAAAATTCTTCTTTTAGTTGAAGGTTCCTAAATCACATTTCAAAGTTTGGTTACATTCTATAGCATCACATGATTTAATCATTAACTTAAATCTCTTTCTATTCTAGTTACATTCGTTTGGTAGCCTCTTTAAGTCTTAAGGGCGTATTAATTTCTAGAACTAGTCAGTTTCATACATCAAAATTTTAAGTATCTTATTTGGTAAAATGGACTCCACCATGGAGTCCAGAATGTCGAAGAAAATAGGTTTAGGCTTTTACAGGTCTTAATTTGGCTTTGGGCATCACCAGGGCAAAATGGTAATTTTGTACTTTTACATGTCTTAATTTTTTGTGACTTCGTCTCGTAAAACGGACCATACCATTGGATTTAGAATACCTAAAATACTAAGAATACACTACTTGTTCAATTTATTTGAGTATCGAAATTAATTACACTAATTAAATTAATTAATTTATTAAAATAATATTATATATTATTTCTATCAAAATGTAACCACACGTGCCTCAGTGACACAGTGGTCCGCGTGTGGGGTGTAAGTGCCCATATGCATATTGGGCCGGGGATCGAGTCTTGGGAGCAGTAACCCCTTTTTATTTTTCAAAATATTTTTAAGCTAAACAGTGAATAAGCTTAAAACATGGATAGGCTATCATCTATCCTTAACAAGTTTATTAAATTGACTCACTAATCCTGTAACCAAATGCGCTGATTTCAATTTAAATCAAGCCTAAAATTACGCCGTTTTGATTAGGGACCCAAGTTTGCGATAGGTCGGGTTTTCGACCCGAACTCGGATCTAACCGGAACCTAATCCAACAACTGTTCTTCTTCTCCGGTGTCTTCTTCAGCATCGGTTACTTTTTTCGATGGAATTCCGACGTCGTCCCAACAGGGTTTGAATCTAAATTTTCCAAGGATTCCATATCTAAGCTTAGTTTTGGATTTTTATCATTGGAAAGTCCGAAATAGGGGAAACCAGTGGCTGCTCCTAGCGAGCCATGGTTTTCCAGTCACCCTTTTTTTTTCTCTATTTCATGGCTTTCTATCCATCATTTTTATTTCCTTTTTCTTCCTACATGTTTCTAGGATTTAAGGGAACACTTCCCCGATCCTTAAATCACTCAAAAACCACCAAAAAATCTCACCATCCAAATTATCCTTCAACCTACAACTTCACTTTTCTCTCTCATTTCTCCACTATTTCACTCTCGGTTTCTTCCTAAATTTACCATTTTTCTCATAGATTATGATCCTACACTCATTTGGAAGCTTTAACATAAATTTTTATAAACCCAAAGAAAATTCAGAAACTAGAATTTAGCTAAGAACTTTACCTATTTTCTTTGTAGTAAGTTCGTCACTCTCCTTCCTTCCTTAGTCCTTCCTTCTTCCTTCCTTGCTTTTCTTCTCTTTTTCTTCTTATTACATGCAACGCATGCATAGATATACATAGGCTGTTCTCCACTAACTTCTCTCTCTCTGTTTCTCTTTTCTTTTGTTTTATCTTTACAAGATATTTTACATATTATATATATATATATATATTTGCACCGCCACACACCACTTACTCACCCTTACACACACACTGGCCGACACACACACACACACACACACCAAACACATACACACACTGCTGCATACACACTCTCATTTATATATACATATACAACACATACATAGTATATTACATATATATACATACTCACACATACACACAGTTACGTGCACCCTATTTATATATGCACACACATACACACCCACTTGCACACACATATATATATACATACTAGTACATATATATATATATACATACCCATATATTTATATATATATACATACGTATATATTTACACACACTTGCACACGCACATATATTATATATATATACATGCACTATCATACATATACATATAATATATTTATATATATATATATATATATATACTATCATGTGCACGTTCATTTACTGCGTATGTGTATTCATTTAAACGCTCGGGTACTCAGGACAAATCGAGCTATTGTTTCAATCTTGAAAAATAAACCGTAACAATGTCTTTTACAGATTCGTTCCTGGCAAGTAACTTAGCTTGTAAGGTACATTTATCCTAATGTTTCGGCATTATATAAATTCACTCAGTTAAATTTGGGTCGGGGTATTACAGTTCCGCTAGTTCTGAGCCAATGAAGCCAATGCCTGTGACATGGTTGTCAATTGTTCTTGCATCTGATCAGATTGTCAGTTGAATCCGATCAAGTTGTTGTTGCAAATGGACAGGTGTTTGTCCCTTTCCTCTTTAAGCAAAAGGCTAATTTTGAGGGTTTTGAGAGTTCTTTCTAGGATGAAGGTTCAGAGCCATTGATTCTTTAAAGAAAAAGACAATGGATTTTTTGTTGATGAAAGATAATTAGAATGATTATTATTCCCACAGATGGTGCCAAGCTGATGCTACTCTTTTCTAGTCGGATGGCTTTCTGTCCTTTGCTGGCTGTCAAGAACTTGAGGTCAGAGGGTCATCAGGAAGGCCCCAGTGATAGTTGCTCTAATGATAAAGTTAGTAACAAAATCAAAATAGTAATTTGAGAGAAGAATTGAACCTCCTATGAAAGCGTACCTTAGGGCCTTATTTATAGGTTGTAGATATCTTAAGTTGAGTAGGATTAGGAGCCATAAAATCAAGGGTTTGAAGATATCCGAAGATAGTAGTTTTCATGTAGAATTATATTTCCTTGTTCCGAGATCGGTAGCCTGTGGAAGGCGGTGATAAGCTCTGAACCCATTACCTCTGAACCCTGTATGCTTGACAGACTTTTGTGGGATAACTCTTTAATGATTTGTATTCTAAACAACTAAGTAAACACGTGTCACACCATGAACATAGTTGTCAAATTATGGTATATCAAATATGTAAAAATATTTTGATAAAAAATTTTAGTGTAACATTTCCAATTATTGATATATATATATATATATATATCAGTTAATTGTAAGGCTATTATTTTATGTTGGATATAAATAAATGTGAATTGATATAATATATAATAGGATTCTTTGGGATCATACGAGGATAATGAAGCCGCCCTATAATATACTTGAGTGACTTGTAAGGTTGTTATTTTTGCATTAGATTGGATTTAAATGAATTTGCTAAAATCATGATCACATATCGGCAACCTAAGTTTTTCATATGCTTTACATTTTCACTTTCTTCATCTCACAAGTGCTCCTTTGAGTTCGTTGAAATTCTTAAAAAATTGATTAAGTAAAAAACAAATTTTTAAAAAAAACTTTTTGAAAAAGTAGTTTGGTATTTTGATGGATGTTTTTAAATGTGATTATAATATAAGAATTGATGATTAAGTATTAGAATGAGATTTTTCATAAGTGATTCTTTAAATTATAATGTCTTTTTTGCCCTTAGGTTTTATTGAATAATTTCAGATGTGTTTGACTTTATAATATTTAAATAATATTTTTAAAATAAATGAAAATATATATAACATATAGTATCAAATAAAAAAATGTATATATATATATATATATATATATTAAAAAAATAGCAATATATTATAATATTGATATAAATAAATGGCCACCTACCTATCAAAAAAATATATTAAATATATCTTATGTATTAAATAATATGAAAAAATATAATTTAAATAAACTTATAGTTTAGAATTTATATATTAAATTTGGTAAAGGATCAAACATAAATAGAAAATAAAAGAGTGGCTAGAGTAGAAGTTTTTTCACAAATAACATTAGTAATATAGCTGTTAAACTCTGCTTTTGGGCTATTATCACAGGGCTAAAATTCGAACCTGAATTTTTTGCCTTGTGATGGCACTAAGATACTCCCTTAGTCAGCCAATAAACACACACACACACACACACACACATCTTAAAGAAAATAACAACACAAAAGATACACACTTTACAAAAAAATCTTCCCAACCTTTACTTCTCTCAACAATATAGGAATACAGCCTTTAGGGTTACGTGACAAGAAGCACTCTCACTCACTTCTCTGCCTACACCCCTTTATTACATTGTGTATATATAGACAAGACATACAACCACCCATGTGTGTGTCTGTGACACACATATGGGTTGCAGTTACACCAAAACTACTAGGGTTCTGTTCGAACAAACCACAGACAGCCACCCGTTACTTGCAGTTGACACCCCCAACTGCTAGGGTTTTTTGAAGCTATTGATGTGTGCCACATATAAGCAAGTAGTTCATCTCACTGCTGCATATATTGCTAGACATAGGATCAAGTGCCAACACAGCATGGTAGTTACCCTTGTCTACCCTTAGACAACTTTGTCTTGTGCCAGACCAACAACTGCCTTCACCTTCTTTGTCTCAACTTAAAGCCACCCCAAGTCCTCACTTAAGGACAGGCTATGAGCATTCAACCTTTAGTCAACGAACCACATGATCCCACCAATGCTTCATTGTCAACCCTAATTGCCAAACCATGCCTACTCATGGTTTGGTCTTGTGTGTCAAATGTTGCCACCATATGTCGCCACCGTTGGTGATAAAGGTCGGACCACCATGTCAAAACCCGCTTACAATAACAGCAACATGCCTTGCCCTAGAGGTGCCAAGGTCTTTGGCCGCTTGGCCTACTCGCCCATGGGTGCCTCAGGGAGGTACTCCCTCTTATATATGTCTTAGGACAATTCACCTAACTGACAGGAGTAAACACAACTACTTGTAAAATTGAGCTGTTCCCCCTATGCACATACATCTTACCAAAGGTTGTCCATGCGTGCCAAGTATTGTCGAAGTGCACTGCCTTGGCCTTTACTGCCTAAGGCATGCACACAAGTTGTACCAAGTCTGAAGTATTTGTCATGTCCCGAAACCCACCATATGCAGATCTCGTGTCGCGGGGCTGGCCCAATCGTCGTCCCTACTTTTTCCATTCTTTGTATCAATGATAACAGTAAATAATGTAACATAACATTAAAGTGCGGAAGCCTTATTACAAATATTTTTTAGAGACTGAAAATAAAACTGACAATAAACTAAACATAAACCGCTTTTAGGTGGTGAGTACATGGGAGAGACTACTTTATTCTATTATGCTCCTTGACTGTCTCCTTACACTCCTGAACTCTTACTATGGTTCTGTAGCATTTTCACCTGAAAAAGATAGTAAGTGGGGGTGAGCTAACAAAGACCAGTAAGTAAAAGCCTATCTCCAATACGTGTTAGGGTTAACACAGAAAAATATAAATTCAATAGTAACATGATAGCCAAGCATGACAACGGTTGCAATTAATAGTAAAATGCCATAATGGCCAATGAATAGCAAGGCATAATAAACAAGTACGAGTAATAGTGTAACATGGATATGGGTAAAGATCAATGATCATAATCAACATGAATATACTGCCACAATAAAACGGTCCTAGTCAAGTACAATTAATGAGTGAATGGTCAACATAGGATTATTCATAGGGAATGGCACCCATCCTATGAATCCAATAAACATAAATATTTCAGTTAACATAAGTGATACATTTACTCTGGTTGGCAGACCTTAGGTCTGGGGCCCGACATACCCCTCCTTAACCCTAATGCATATAAAATGCCCTCATAACTCCATGCGTAAAAACGCCCCCATCTCCATATGTCTGTTCACAGACTCGACCCGTAGGTCTCGTCAATCGATCTAAAGGTCCTGTCAATAAACTCGAAGGTCCTCTCAATCGACCCGTAGGTCCTGTCAATAAACTCGTAGGTCTTGCCAACTCAAAAAGTATCGGATAAGTATTGTGACTGAGCATAAATTCGGTATTCACAATAAATCATGATGTTATAAGAAGTGCATAAGGTATGCAATAACATGCAATAACATCCATCATTAGGCCTTTCAAGGCATAACACAACATAGCAACAAGGAGATAACAATCAATAAGCATCCACCAGATAGGACAATATCGATGGTGGGACAATAGTAGTGGGTACATAAAAGAGTACAAATGTTGGCAGTAATAGAAAGAATGTGGCTTGAAAAATCACGTATAAGAGGATAGGAGTTCACTTACCTTATCAGTGTGTCTTAGTATTCCGTGACTTTCCCTTTTCCTTTCGAGTCCCGTATATATCAATAAATATGTTTCAACTTTAATGCTATTTATCAAATTTTATGCCTCATTATTATAAGTATATCTTTTACTAATTTAGACTCTACTATTGAGTCTGAAATGTCAAAAAAAATCGGTTTAGGCTTTCACGATTTCCAATTTGAACTAATTTACTCAAGGGCAAAATGGTAATTTACGTATCTCTATTTTTTGGGTTCTGTTTTCACAAATTGGGCTTCACTGTTGAGTCTAGAAGGTTTAACATAATAAAAATTCACTATTTACTTAACTCAATCGGAGTCTGTTTGACTCACATTTGACATAGGGGTATTTTGGTCATTTTAACATTTCTACGGGTATTTTATTTTCGGGACTTCGTCTCATGAAATGGATCCCACCATTGGATCCAGAAGGTCCAAAACAATAAGTTTACACTATTTACTTGACTAATTTGCATATTTAAATTAATTAAATATAACTAATATATATTATTTAGGGAAAATTAGATCACATGTGCCTTAGTGGCACAGTGGTCCATGTTCCACTTAATGACCCTAAGGTCTGGGCTTTGAGTCGCGGGGGCAGCAGCCCCTGCACATTTTTTTTCCTTTACTGTTACAAACCAAATGGTGGTTAATGGTTTAAAAATAGGGATAGGTTATTCCTATCCAAACTAAATTTCAATTTGATTTCCAATCCCCACAACCAAACACTCCAAATTTAACCTTTTAAAACCTTTTTTAAAGCTTAACTAATACTGCGCCGTTTTGAACAAATGGCTGACCCGCTTCTGTTTCAGTCGGGTCCCAACCCGGAATCCGACCCATGACCCAACCCGTTGACCCGACCCGTTCCTATTCATCATCTTCCTCAGACGATGAGCAGTAGCCGCATGAACCCTAATTTTTCAAGCCTCTATTTCTTGGCGTTTCGATCATGATTTTTCATTGTTCTAGATTCAGAATAGCTTCTAGAACTTCATCCTACATTTTCCTGTTTGTTTTAGGGGTTGAATCAAGCTCACAGATTGCATTTGGGTTCCATGGAAGGTCTGAATATTCCTTCGGTATTATGCTCGTTTCTCCACCAAATTGGGTGATTTTTGGCTTGTTGTGACCCTAGGGATGTGGGGTCTTTAAATTCATTCAAGGAATCAAGTTTAAAGCACTATTGGAAAGGTTCACTTCTTGACCCGCCATTTGCAACTTCATGTTTCTCTCAACCCCTTGACCCTTTTCTCTTAATTTTTGTGGATTCATAACCTTAGAAACATCTAGTTTAAACCCCAAGCCTCCAAAACCCGTTTAGCTTAGGTCGATTCAGACCCATTTTCTTCATGGCCGTTAATGGCAATTCAGTTGATTCTCATTGTTTGGAATCTCTTAGGTTCTATTTTGGGTCCTACGCTACTAGTTATCACCATAGAAGTTTACCTATACAATTTAAACCAATAGTTAAATGGCAGCTACAGCAAAATTTTAGAGAGAGGAGATTACCTCATTTTCTCTCTCTTCGATTAGAATTTCACCTTCCTCTCTTTCCAATTACAGCTACTGCTGCCTCATCCTCTCTCCAGTCCTCTCATTCTTTCTCAGTTTTCTTGCCCTTTCTTTTCTACTTCCTTATAAGGTCACATGCACACAAAATATATAAGTGGTTTCTCCCATTTGCAACGCCCACCATTTCTCTCTCTCTCTATCCCTTCTGTTCCCGACCCTTCACATCATCTCCTTGTTTTTGAATTCAAACTCTCAGATCCACAAAACAAGCCCCTCTCCTTATCCCAATCCTCGGTGCATATGTATATATATATATATATACACATGCATGCACGACACTATATATACATATATATATATATATATTACATGTATATAGATATAGCTCTATATAGACATACATAATAATAATTATTTTATTTTATTTATTCTAAATATTTATTTATTTATTATTATTTTATTTATTTATTTTTATTTCGGTATTATTCATGGCTTGTTCGAGCATCACCCTTATATTCAACCTATTGAGATTTCAAAAGCGTCCATTTTATTCAGTGTCATGACATAAAGCCTTAATGGCTCTGGTTTACATGATTTGCTCGATTACAATTTGGGTCGGGGTATTATAGTATCCATCAAGACAACCCAATCTCAAGTAAGGGTGTCCATGACAGGCCACCCCCACCTTGACCTTGACATTAATTGAGGCTCACCATGCCTTGTCCTTCTCAAGCCCTCAAAGGGCTAACAACTATTGATATGCACTTTTTTAGGCCATAAATGGACCCCCAAATGTGAACTAGGCCCACATTAAGGCGCTGATTGGTGCTTTAAACAATTTTTTGATGAATTTTTAAAGATAAATTGAAATATGAAAGTGAATAAGATCATTTGATTCGAAAGACCAACTTGTTGAAATAATATTAGAGATGTTGGAGATGACTAATGCTATATTAATAAATAAAATTGTTCAAAAAAAAAAACTTTACAAAAAAGGGTGACAATTTTACTTCAATTGTTTATTACTCAAATGATTTAATGAACAATCAACATAAAACTATCATATTTGAATATTTTTTTAAACAAAAGTTTGAATAGTGTATATATATATATATATATATATATATATTGTGTTAACGAGTAATTATCGATGATTCAAAAAGTATAATAATTTTTTTTAATATAATAATAGATAAAAAAATCGAACCTTTGTCAATTACATAAAAAATTGACACTTACATTTTTTAAATAGAACCTTAGTCCTAATTTTAAAATGTATAATATCTTTTTAGATAAATAAGTGTAATAAATCCTCATATTATTGTATCAAAAAAATTTAAAAAAATACTAAAACTCTTAATTTATATTTCTAATGTAATTTGTTAGGATATTATAATTTTGAATATCGTACAATGTGATTTCAAAATCATCATATTTTAATATATCATATTAAAAATATAAATTAAGAATATATCTAGTAATAATAAAACATTTTATTGGATGGTGAAGAAGTAACAACCAAAACATCGGGTCTATATTTTGATTAAGGGAGGTGGAATGCAAACAAAATTTAAGACAGACATGCAAGTCACTCGTTCAATGGTTCCGCTCCTTGGATCAACTTGCAATCCATTGGATCAACTTGCAATTCTATTAAAATGTATTTTTAAAGAATATCTCACCTTAAAAAAAAGTAATTAAAAAACCAGAATCAATTAATGATCCTCAACAAGGTATTAATTTATTAAAAATCAAAATAATCATATCAAAATTAAAATGATTGGATAATTTTTTGAATTGTTTAGATTTTTAAAGAATACAATTTTATTTTATTTTATAAAAAAATTATTGAATTTTGAGAAATAAAATACAATTATTTAGGGGTTTTAGAGAGAGAATTTAGGGATTTAAAAGATATAGATATTTTATAGCAAAATTTTAGAAATTTTAAAGATAAGATATTTGAGAAAATTTTTAGGAATTTTAGGAATTTTTTGGTCATCATTTTTTTGAAAAATACAATGTAATGAGTTTTAGAAAAATAAAACACATTCAACTGCAGCTAACCCAGTTGACTATTCATGCCTTCCACAAAAGGGAAGTCATAGATTCAAGTCTCACTCTCCTTCACTAGGGAGATGTGAGAATTTATTTCCACCTAGTTATGAGTCGGATTAGATTGGAATATTTGTCCAAGGTTTATATTAGAGAAACTCTTGAATTGGGTCACTCCATCACTTCTTTTTAAAAAAATAAAAAATAAAACACAATTATTTAGGAATTTTAGAGAGAAGTTTTAGGCATTTTAGAGATAAAGAGAGGTTTTAGGATTTTTCTTAAATATGATGAATTTTAGTTTAGGCTCTTGGGTCTTTAAATTGTTTAAATTTTTTGAAGGTCTATATGAGACATTGTGCAGATTGCGCCACAGGGAGGGAAACGGAAACCATACAATTGATGGACACAGTAGCAAACTTCTCTTATTATGAAGTTAGTTGATTAGTGTCCACATGAAGAGTACCTAGATTTTTACATGCTTTTGAGTGCAAATAGAAGTCCATCGACAATGCACCACAAGAACATAGTAGGAATAGTGCCCTCTATTCTGGCATAGATATGGACTTGAACTTCTATAGTCTCGACTCACCCTGACATGATGTGTTTGGCCCGCTTTGTGTGTGTACGCTCGCATGTATGTAAGAGCCTGATTAATTAGTCTCACTTCTATAGTCTCGACTCACCTGACATCATGTGTTTGGCCTGCTTTGTGTGTGTACGCTCGCATGTACGTAAGAGCCTGATTAATTACCCTCCAACGTTCAAGCTTGTCAAGATATTCTTGTGGAAATTGAATGATCAAGCGATTGTTGAGGAGTAGGAATTAATACAGCAGTGCAATTTTCTAGGAAAGGGAATCAAGATAAGCAATTGTCAAGGTAAGAGAATAAATATAAGCAAGGAGATCATGAAATGCAGTTGACTGCGGCAGAGTATCAAGGCAACGATGACTCTGGAGATCAAGGAATGCACTTTTTTTTTTTTTTTTGTTAATCCAAATATTTCTCACTCTCTCAATTTATGAGTAGTTAAGGACTTAATTTTGGAGGTGCTAATTCCACTATCCACAAACAGGAACATCATTTAAAATGTGGTACTCACTAATTAAAAAATCACAAAATACACTTAACTAATGTACAGAATAGCTTTGTATAAGGTAGAAATCACTCAATCCAAATTTCTACTCTAGAATGTACAGGTGGGACTCATTGAAAGTCAAAACCTTAATGGTTTTATTGTTGAATATTTTAATAAAATAAAATTAACACCAGCCGTTTTGGCTTAATTCATCCATGTTGCCACTCTTGAATTGTCTAATAAATCACAATTCAATTATCAATTTTTAGGATTCAATATATATATATATATATATATATATATATGCATAGAGATATACAATAAAAAAAGAGATACAAACATTCTCTTTACTTCATCTTTCTCATCTCCTTGATATGTTTATCCTATTACTATTTTGTATTATTTTTATGAGCAACTAGATCAGAGATTCACAACACCCGCCATTTTGTTGATGGGCATACAATTGGCACCATATATGAGATTCATGGGTTGTATCTTGAAATTGTTTGTAACTGGCTATACCAGCACGTGTGGAGGTACTAAGGCTTTAAGACAGTGTCCTATGCGTGCCTCTCATATGCTCACAATGTTAGATAGTATGGATCCTGATAAGTACTTAACACTAGCCCCTCCTCCGCTGGTAAAAAGATGACTTGACTAAAGAGTTTTCTAGAAGAGTCGGGTAAGAAGCGAAAGGAAAGTGTTTTGCACAATGACAGTCAGAGTGTTATTCATCTTACAAAGAATCCAACATTTCATTTTAGGACGAAGCACATTCAGTTGCGATATCATTTCATTTGTTTTCTTGTAGATGATGGAGTTTTGTTTCTTAAGAAGATTCATGACAATGAGAATCCAGCAAATATGTTAACCAAGGCAGTCACTATTGAGAAACTGAAGTTCTGTGCAACTTCAGTTGGTCTTCAAGCTTGACGATGAAAGATAATTGTTGTAGTATTCTTTTATGTGATGATGGGATATTGAACTTGTGTATATCAAGTTCCAAGTGGGAAATTGTTGGGTAGTGTGGATTCGGATAAGTACTAAACACTAGCTCCTACTCTGCGGATTCAACTTCACAGTAAGTTGGCCAGGGGGTTGCAGGGGGGTAGGAGCCCCTTTGCCCGAAGGTGGGGGTTCGGAGGCGTGGCCCCGAGGTGAATTTTTCTGAGGGTGTTTTTGGTATTTCATATTATTTCCCCATTGCCCTAATTCTATGTATTTACAGTTAAGAAGCCGCATCTTATTGTAATTTGTAACGCTTTTAGATCATAGTGAAATCGTAGTAGTCATAGACGTACTCCTATTCTGAGGTGAATCACGTAAATCTTTGTATTCTTGTGTGTATGTGTGATTTGAAATTCATTTTCTTATTTGCTTTCATGTCTCACCGATCCTTGTTAGATAATTATATTCCTAACAACACATATTCATTTTCATATACTCTATTCTATATCTAATTTCATCTTATTTTAATTGATTTGTTGTTGTGTTATCAGACATGTAAAATACATTGCTAGAATATTATGATATTGAATATATTATTTGTAAAAATATAAGAATTCTCCAACAGTTAATTGATGGTGGATTCCCTAAACGAAGCAAAACCATATTCTCTCCAAATGGTAGTATTGTCTGTGGCATGAAGGAGGTACCAAATCTAGAATATCTGTATTAGAAATGGTCTGATAGTTTGTTGAGAGGATGGATAAGGATTCTATCAGAAGAGGTCCACGGAATTATCATAGGTCTTAGGACCTCTAGAGAGGTATGGGATACATTAGTTAATGCTTTTGCTCAACATTTCTTTTGAACTATGAATTCCAACAAATTCAAATGATAAAAAGATCAAATTTCTCCTTTATAAATTATTAAATTTGTCATTTTAAAAAATGTTGCGATGGCTTGGTTTCTATTGGGAAACCTCTTGATGACAAAAGCAAGAAGTAATGGTTTCTTAATGGCCTTGGAGTTGGTCATGGCCACCTACTCCAAGTTACACCAACATTATACCACGCTTATAGAGTTATGAGACTCGTGTTGGTTTATTTAGTGTTTTGGGTCTCATAAGCTTAGGGGATTCTATAGGTGTTCGATCACCCTCTTCCTCATCCTTAAGACTCCAATTGGTGTACACAAGTCTAGGAGCTTTCCCTTGATCTTGGTGATCACCCTAATCCAAAAGGTCTAAAAGTCATCCACTTAGCTCATCAGCTTTCTCTATCAGTTCCTTCACTCTCTTACCCCACAACTAAGTCACAGCCTTTTAAATCTCAATTTCTTTACTCGGCCTTAGATGAGAGAACTCTCACCTTCACATTTACCTCAGATAAGAATGAACTCTTGAGAGGAATGGTCATCTACCAAACCAGCCCTTAGTTGGTCGCTTGAGCTAGGTGCTGTTTGGAAATTCTTCATATTGAATCAGGTTAGAACTACTCCTATTAAGTTATCTGATTTTTAAGAAAATCAATTCCTCTCTGATTTGACCTTTTTCAGGTTTTAATATTTTTTAAAATCAGACATGAACCAATATACTATTAAAAGGTAATTACCAAACAACAAAAAATTTAAAATCAATTCATATGTATTTTACAAAATCGGTTCTAACCTTTCCTAAATAGGCCCTAGAGTTTTGGAGGTGTCAAAGAAATGATAAATTAAAAGACTTTGATATATATAATAGTCTAAATTAAATATTTAATGAGCCTAATTTTTTTATTAAGAGGCTCTTTTCAAGAGACCCATATTCACTTGGAGTATGAGTTTCAAAAATAAGTTCAAATTTCTTTTAGTTAAGGAAATCACGGATTAAGGTTAAAAACTCGTACACTGGACCTACTCACTCGTGATAAAGACATTGGCCTGATAACCTAAACTTACCACTTCTTGTCCTCGAATTCTAGGGAAAATGCTTGATCTTATTATTTTTGTAATTTTTTTGGGAAACCTTTACAATATTATTTCTATTCTTTCAATTTTTTTTTTTTTTTTTGAGAGGTGAACTCATTCTAAAAATTAAGGAACAAATTTACAATTTCATAATGGAAGGATCTCCTGAAAGTAAAATTTTGAGGGACTGCAAATATAAATTGTAGGATATATTAAGTAAATATCATACAGAAATTGGCTTCTTGTCTAAAGACTAGTTTATATAATACTATAGTCTAAATCACAACAATTATAACTATTCAATTACTTGAAGTCTTACCTGAAGCATTGACACATTCTTTTCTTGCTTTTGTTTTTCATTGCAACAAATCGAGCAGAAGGTAATCACAAGAATGCAAGCAACATTTCTCTTTACCACCATTAAAGTCTTCGAATTGGATTTCTATAAACTCTTCTCCCAAGATTTACTCTTCCTAGAAGAATCCTCAATAGAATTCGGTCAACATGTTTGTAGTACCACCTACTCCATCTTTTACAAAACAAAATTGACCCGATAATGCATCCAAAGCCTGTGATAAATCCCAACTCAGCACTGAACCAATCCCAATCAATCTCAGTTTCAGGATGTGAATGCATGTCGCCGCCAGATGCTGGTGGTGGTAATCCTGGTGCAGTGGTGCTATTACAGCTTGTGTTTGAAGGTTCCTGATGCTGTACTTTTCGGCTCGCAATAAGTATGGACTCCGTGACCTGTAGAACACTCAGAAAGATGATCAGAGGACCACTGGATTGGCTCCGGCGGTAGCCGCTCCGATGCTTAAGTAAGTAAAAGAATTGAAAAGACTGTATTGAAAGCCAAAGAATGAGCATAAGAAATAAGGCGTACCTTTAGGGTTTAATTTATAAGCCGTGACTTTCCTAAGTTGATTAGGATTCGAAGCCATGAATATAGGGATTTGATCACCGGAGATTGCAGTTACCTTGCATAGAGATAACCATAGATGCCATGAATATAGGGATTTGATTACCGGAGATTGCAGCTACCTTGCATAGAGATAACCATAGATGGTAGTTTCCTTGTTGAAGACTGCTTCCTTGTTGAAGACTGCTTCCTTATTCCCTGCTCGGCATCCGCTAAGGCGATGACGAGTTCTAGAGTATTGGTCTGGACCTTGTGATCTGTTCTGGATATATATGTTCGGCCACTTCTGACCTTGTATGATGATCTGGATGCTTGAGCTTTTCATCATTGGCTGAATGAGAATCATGTTGGCTGAGCATAGGTCGGACTGTGGTTACACGTGTCAAGTGTTGATTGGCCTGTTCTTTTATGGTATATCAGTTACTCCCCCCTCAAGTCCTAGTTTGATGCTAGCAAGCAACTAGGGCTAAGCCTTTTTCGGAGAGTCATGTGTCTTGTCCGTTCGCCTTCGAAGGCTTTTATTGCGCAGCCGGAGATTAGGTCTTTTCAAGGTCATCATTGTACTGGGCTGATAGTCGGGTTTCTCGAAATCATCATTGTTCCGAACCGTCATGGCGTTTGGGCTTGGTGGGTCCCTTCTGATATTGTGCTTATAAATACGGGATGAGATTTTGGAATGACCTTTCCCCCGTCATATTCACTGTGCTAGGAGATTTCATTCGCCATTGTTGGTTCGTGTGACCTTGAAGAATACTGATTCCCTAAATTAGAACAGGTTCGACTGATTTTTCCTCTTCTCTTGCTTCTTTCTTCTTAAGTCCAGGAATAATGTCTGCTCTTCCTGAATCCCCAATTGTAAATGAGGGAGTGGGAAATCCTCCTGAGATGGTTGTACCGTCTTCTGTGGAAGATATGGGTAATCCTGCTCCCGAAGTTATTGGGGAGATGCTTGTTGATCCTCCCACTAGTCCTGGAGTTAGGATAGTTGATGCTTTTGAGGAGCCTCGAGACAGGGCTGGGGAGACCTCTGGTAGGTCTTCCCGTAGAGAAGAGGGTGAGAGTGCTGTCACTCAGAGCCTTCTGGATGAATGGAGGGTGAAATTTAAATTTCCCACGAATGTGACCTGCAGAGTGCCAGGCCCCATGGATCGTCCCCATAATGTTGAAGCCGGGGAGATTTGTGTTTACCTTGCCTGGTTTGAAATGGGCTTGAGACTCCCATTGCCGGATTTAGTCAGGCAGTTCTTTTGTTGGTTCAAGCTCTGTCCTGCTGACCTGAATCTCAATAGCTGGCAGCAGCTTCTAGGGTTTGTGGTGTTGGGACACCTGAACAAGGTGGATGTGTCTCTGGACTTGATCCATAGCAATATGGATCTGAAGTTCAAGTAGGCAGAGGGCCGTTTCTATATGTCCTTTGAGAAGGGGTTCCGACCCCTGACCTCTGTTCCTACTTCCAACAAGATGTGGAAGAAGTGGTACTTCTTCGTCGGAGGAGGATAGGAGCATGAAGGCTTTCAGGAAGGAGACGCCTCGTCGTTCCCCCGTGTTACGGGTCATAGGGGTGAGGCTTATTCTTTTAGACTTTCTTTTAGCCTTGTTATGCCTTCCGAACTGATAAGCTGATATATCTTTCCTTACTTGTGTGCAGTTAAGAGTATTTGGAAAAGGCCCGACTTTACTGAAACACTGCGGGATCAGTACCGAGCACTACTTTCGACTCCTGACCGGGCTCATTCTATCATTATAACTCCAGCAAACTTGATGGCTGCCCGTAATGTAGAGCTTAAGAAGAGGTTGACGTCGAGATGGGCTGTTCTGGATGCCCTAGTGGCGGGGGAGTCTTCCTCCCGAGCTGAGCCTGATGCCCCTCTTGAAGTAAAGAGGAGGAGGTTGATTTCTGGCTCTCCTGAGCCGGCCCCTACCGAGGCTGAGAAGGAGGCTGAACCTGCCGTCCTTGTTTCGGCTGCTCCTCCTGCCTCTTCTGGTCCGAGCAGGAGGACTAGGAAGGGGAAGGCACCTGCTGCATCGTCTGAGCCGTTTAATGAGCCGGACTATCAGATTGCCAAGAGGGCGTTTGATCAAATATGGGCTCATGGCCCGCATCGATACAGAGGGGATGACCCCTCCAAGCTGATGACTGAGATGATGAATCTCCAGATGAAGGTAGCTTCTGAAGCTTTTTCTTGACTTTTCTGTTTCTCTGTTCGTTCAATCTAAACCGTCTGTCTTGCTTTGCGCAGAGTATGCATAGCTTGGCTGCTCTGATGGTGACCCCCATGGGCCTTGAGGAGGCCGAGAAGTTGCGGGCTAAAGTGGAACAGATGAGGGTGGAGCTTAGGACAGCCCGATCCAAAATTCAGAGCATTGAGGAGGATCTGAAGGAAGTTACCACCAACCTTACCGTGGCAGAGTCTGAGAGGGACATAAATGCTCAAAAGGTTGAGGGGCTTGAGGTGGAGTTGGTTAATCTCCGGAGTTCCTTCGATCAGAAGGTTCAGGAGGCGACTGATCATGCCCGGGCTGAGACTGAGATGATATTGAAAGATGAAGTTGACCAGATAGGTGATGAGCTGATCCTGTTCGGTTTTGAAAGCTTCCGAACTAGATTCCAGATTCAGTTCCCGGGCTTTGACGTTTCATCAATTGTTCCCCCTGAACCTGCCTCATCTCGTCCTAATCCGGACAAGACGGCTGGGGCTCGTGCCCTTAACTTGGAAGAGGACGCAGGCCCTTCTGGGAAGTCTTGAGGCTCTATGGGTTTTTATTCCCTTTTTGTTTTTGCTATTTGATGTAATGGGCGTATACTTCCGATCAATAAAATTATCTTTCCTTCAAATTCTTCTTGTGTTCTTCCCTTCTGTGTAAGTGTGGCTGCTTTGGGCCTTTTGTATGCTAGATCAACTGTTCAGCAGTCAATAGTCGCTTTTTCGAGCTTCGATACTGGTTACTGAATGAGGGATGTAGATTAATTTCAACTGTCTCATTATAATAAGACAAGAAAGTAAATATAATCAGATAGATAGAGCCTGATAGAGTGGGAGTAGACTCCTGTAGATTTCTTAAGGTAGACTGCTCTGAATCAAGAGCTTGTGAAGATAACCAGGCAGCTTTGTGCTTGTCGTTATGATGCTCGGTATGCTGAGTACTCAGGATCGGGATATATCCGAGCTGTTTGGGCTTTGTGATATGACTTGGCTTGTCATAAAAATAGTCAAGACTGGAAGATCTGAATCTTGAATAGGGGGTCTGTACATTAGACTTTGTTCCCCTTTCTGCCAATTCGGGAGCTTCAGTGCCGGACTGCGGTCTCTGTTTAGAGAGTTTTGTACCCTGTCTCTTGGTATATCGAAGAGGCACATTTAATGCACCATTTATTTATTCGACCGTCGTTTAGGATTTTGAGGCCACTCTCTTTTTCACCATTGTGACGGTTCAGTTGGGCGGCTTTTGGACTTCAAGGGTCTATATAAATGGAAACGAGGGCATACGGTTGCGTTCATCTTTTTGATTTCAAATTGTCCCCTTGTGAGAAAGGCTTCATATGCTGCCGGAGTTTTGCCACTTGCCCGGAGATGATGGGTGACTTCTTGCCTGAGTTAGGAGCGATTAAACTGTGGCCGAGAGTTAACCTTCCCCTCTTTTCAATCTCCAAGGAAGGATTGAAGGAGGTACAAGTCTTCTTGTCTCCTCTGGCATCCGATCGAGATTCCTCCGATTGGTGGTGGCCCTTCCTTGATTCAACCGAGGCCTGGAGCGTCGGTGATGTAGACGCAAGTGGGGTGCCTCCTCTTCTTCGTGCCTTGTCTCAATTTGGCTGGGGTGAAACAGACGGTGTGAAGAAGAAGATTGAAGTTCCCCTGAGACCCAGAGCCCTCATCCTCCGTTGGTCGAGAGACCAGTGATAGTGATGATGAAATGGCCTGGGCGTTTCTTGATGCAGACTGGGGTTCAGGGCCCCTTCCTTTCAAATGGAGCCGGTGGCGGCGGTAATGGAAGTTGTGGTTCCTGTGCCCCTTTATCATCCCGTGAAGAAAAGCCCCTATATTGAGAATTGTATCTTCTTGTAATCGCTTCTGTAATGGCTTCTGTAATAGATTCTGTAATGGCTTCTGTAATAGATTCTGTAAATCTTATAAATAAAATTGAGTCTCTTTTTCTCAGATCTGATGTCTTCTGTATTCAAATGTGCTTTTCTGTAGTTAAAACACTTCCTTGTACATTTCTGAATGTTCTTGAGAATAAAGGAACTTAGAAAAATGATTAAATCAAAGTACTTTTCTCCGGATCGGTACCATAGTACTTCTTGCTTGTTTGACAGATGAGCCAAATAATATAAATACCAGATCTGATATGTCCCGATCTAGGAAACTTTAGTTTGTAGATGTTCGGAACTTCTGTCTGTGGATGGGCTGGATCATAGAATCTGTTAATTGAAGACGGACCATGCTCGGAAGGCCTGTGCATAAAAGTAGTCCAGGCTCTGTAGGCCTGCGTATTTAGAGAATGAACTAAGTATTTAAGACCTGTATATCATGGACTAGGCTCTGAAGGCCTGTGCATTAATAGATGGACCAGGCTCTGGAGGCCTGTGCATTAATAGATGGACCGAGTAAAAGACTCGTACATTATGGACCAGGCTCTGGAGGCCTATGCATTAATAGATGGACCAAGTCCTAAGACTTGTGCATTAATAGATGGACCGCGTAAAAGCTCGTACATTATGGACCAGGCTCTGGAGGCCTGTGCATTAATAGATGGACCAAGTCCTAAGACTTGTGCATTAATAGATGGACCGAGTAAAAGACTCGTACATTATGGACCAGGCTCTGGAGGCCTGTGCATTAATAGATGGACCAAGTCCTAAGACTTGTGCATTAATAGATGGACCGAGTAAAAGACTTGTACATTATGGACCAGGCTCTGGAGGCCTGTGCATTAATAGACGAACATTCTATGGAAGTAAAAGAAATAACTCTACTGATAATACTTCCGTAAGTGTTCCACGTTCCATGGCCTAGGAACAGGTTTCCCAGTCATGTCTTCAAGCCAGTAGGTGGTAGGTCGAACGACCTTTGTTACTTTGTAGGGGCCTTCCCAGTTTGGTGACAACTTTCCCATGGTGGGATCCTTGGTGTTTTGAAAGACTCTTCTTAAAACGAAGTCTCCAACTTGAAAGTTGACTGTCTTGAGTCCTACCTTGGATTTGTTGACCATTCTTTGTTGATAAGCTTCCATCCTGATGCTGGCTTGATCCCTTATCTCTTCGAGCAAATCCAAGTTTTCCATCAGCTGCTGATCATTGGATTCTTGCTCAAAGGCCTCAGTCCTCAGGGTTGGCATACCGATCTCAACCGGAATTACTGCTTCTGTTCCATAGGCTAGTGAGAAGGGAGTTTCAGAGGTGAGAGTTCTTCTAGTTGTTCTGTAGGCCCAAAGAACTCCAGGGAGTTCTTCTGCCCACTTCCCTTTGGCTTGTTCCAACCTTTTCTTTAACCCATCAAGGATCGTTCGGTTGGTGACCTCTGCTTGCCCATTTGTTTGCGGATGGCCTAGAGAGGCAAAGTGCTGCCTGATGTTGAGATTTTCGCAAAATGCCTTGAAGCCTTTACCAGTGAATTGAGTCCCATTATCTGAGATAATTACACGTTGTAATATCCCGACCCGGGATACGTCACGTATACCGAGGTAGGTCGGTTAAAACATGTAACTTAAACGATAAGATATGAATGTCATAGTATTCTCATGGAAATGAAAGACCGGAGACTGTAATCACGGAAATGAATGACCAAGGCTGGGTAACACCCGAGCATCACAGGGCATTGCATCGAAATGCGTGCATGCACGCATTCCCATGCATGCATACGTGAATGTAGATACGTAGCTTGATTGAAATCAGTGTATGCAAATATGATTTAAAATAGAATTAGACCCCCACATATACATGTATATACATGTATAAAAGAAGTGTATTTCATGTGTATATATGTATAAGATATAATGTATTATACATGTATGATGTATTTATGTATATATGTATATTTACATAAGAAACAAAAAGAAAGGAAAAAGGAAAAAGGGGAACTGCCTTGGGCAGTATGCAGGCACCAAAGAAAGTGTGTGTGTCGGCTATGTGAAAAATGTGTGTGTTATATATATATAATATGATATATATATATATACATAAGTGCCCAACAAGTCTCCAAGCCATTTAATGCAAAGGTTGCATTTGGCAGAGAGAGCACAGGTTCTAGGTCAAGGAAAGAGGCCATAGAAGGGGGAGGAACCGAGAGAGAGAGAGAGAAAAGAGAGAGAGGCGGTGGAAACTCTCTCTACAAATATAAGCCTACGGGTGTGGGTTTAAAGGCACAAACGAGACCAAATTTGATAGAACACTTTGGCAAAGAGCTAAGGAGCATAAACAGGAGGTTTGGAGGGTCATAGGGAGCTGAAATCCGAAACCCAGGTAAGTACATCAAGTTCTGTTTTTGAGATTTTAAGCATGTATATTTGATCTAAATTCAGGGTCTTAATAAGCATGCTTCTAGCTTTTAAATGCAAGAAAAATGATAGAAAAAAGGTTTAGAAACCATGGAGATATTCCAAGTTGCAGGTTTCATGGATAATTTCGGGTTCCATGAATTCATGCTTAAAACTTTGATGTTTGTTTATGAAAATAATCCTTAGAGGTGCAGGAAACCATTTAATATGGATTAGGGTCAAAACAGTGTACAAATAGTCACGAAATAGGAAGGATATGGGTCACCGGAAAATCGGCCGGAGATACTTAGGCTCTATTTCGTGAAGTTATGAAGGGATTTAAAGGAAATGGAAAATGGATTTGAAATCCTTAGGAGAAGGGGAAGAGAATGACATTTAAAAAGGGTCGAAATCTCACCGGAAAATGAGTCACCGTCGCCGGAGAAGGTGACTGTACACGCCGGAACCCTACCGGAGACGTGGGGAAGACGATCGGAAAAGCGTGGGGCTATCGGGTCAAAACTGGGATGGATCCGGGTTCGGATCGGGTCGGTACCCGACCGGATATGAAACGGACCGAAGCTGTGTCGTTTTGGGTTTCTAATTAAATGGATTTGGGCATGTTTGGTTGCAGGAATAATAAATAGAAATTGGGTTTTGGGGTTAACCGAAACAGGGATAAGGATAGGGAATTGGGTTATTGAAATCCGGTTCTTGAATGAAAGTGAACCGTTTGGTTCAGGGCAAGGGTGGACCGGTCTAGGGTTTTTAGGTCTGAACCAACTGGTTCAGACCGCAGCTTATGGGATTTATAAACCGGCCCCAAATAGTTTGGGAAATTACACTGTTGCCCAAAGTATAAAAAATTAATTAAATATTAATTTTACAATAATGCCCCTATTCCAAAAAGAGGTCAAACGAAGTCCAAACGACACAAATAAATAGTCAAAACCTATTATCTCGGACGTTCTGAGTCCAATGGTGGGGTCCGTTTTATGAGACGGAACCCCGAAGGATAAAATACCGTAAAAGTGCAAAATGACTATTTTGCCCTTTTTAGTACAAAAGTCCAAATGGAATTCCGCGAAAGCCTAAACCGACTTTCTTCGGCATTCCGGACTCAATGGTAAAGTCTAAAATAGTATTTGAAATACTTATGATAGAAAAGCATAAAATTTGATGAATAGTATTTATTCTGAAACGTATTCACTGATATATAGGGAACTCAAAAGGCAAGGGTATACTCACGGATTTCTAAGATAGAAGCACGATAGAGGTAAGTGGATCACTTTCTCTTACATGTGGTGTTCCCACAAGCCAAGTTTATTCTTTTACTGCCAAACTCGTACTCTTGAAAGTATTGATATCCTTGTGTTCCACTTTTCGATATTTTCTATCTTGTGGACATATTATTGACTGATGTATCACTGTTATCATGTTTCAATGTGCTTTGAAAGCACATATGTTATTGCTATCCACTTTGTGATATTGTTCTATCTAGTGGACCTTGATTGATTGCTATATCATTGTTATCATGTTGAACCATGCCTTGAAAGGCCTACTACTGTATCCTCATTGAATGAATGATATTCCATTTTTATATTCTATGGAATTACTATGATCATGACATGTTTATGGACACGGGAGTTGTGCTCAGTCACAACAACCATCTGATGCTATCTGATTAAATGAGACCTACGGGTCAAGTCCGTGAACGGACAAATGGCAAATTATTGGAATTGAACTGGGGGGTATGCCGGGCCCCAAAAGATCGAGGGTCTGCCGAGCCCTGAAACAGAATAACAGCATCTCTTATGATTAACAGAATTGATTGTTGAATGGCACTATTTCCTTATAATTCTTCAAGTCTCGAAAGACTTGCATTGATTGATTTGATTGTGATCGGTTCATTGTGGCAGTACTTCATTGTTGTTATACTTTCATTTTACACTATTACTTCTGATTGTGTATTGTGATTACCTTTCATTGGCCCTCGTGGCAATCATGTTTCATTGGCTATCACAGCATCTCCTTCCTTATGATTGGCTATCATTATCTATTCATGGATGCACATTGATCATCGATACCAGTGTTGGAGATCTGTTTTACTTACTGAGCTTTGTAGCTCATTCCACCCCATTTACCCCATTTCAGGTGTTGACGCTGCGAGACCCCAGTAGGAGTCTGAAAGCGTATGGGGGGCATTTTGAAGTATTGTATCAGTCTATGTTAGTTCTCCCATGTATTCACCACCCCCGGGTGCTGGTTACGGTTTAGTTCTCATTTTGAATTTTGTAGAACTATGTCATGTATTAAAAAGACTTCCGCTGGATTACTGTAACAGATAAATGACTTCCGCTGTTTATTGTTTTAAATTTTTAGTACATTGCATGTTAGTACTATGATACAGGAACGAAAAAAGTAGGGACGGCCTTCGGGTCGGCCCCGCGACACGAGATCCGCATAGGGTGGGTTTCGGGTCGTGACAGCTTGGTATCAGAGCTATAGGTTCGATTAGTGAGTCATGGGAGATAGGACTAGAGTTAAGACTGCTAGATATGACTGACATTTATTTTTGTCTTACACATTGACTGGTTACTTCATTGGTTCTTTCACTGGTTATTTCATTGGTTATTTCATTGGTTATCTCATTGGTTAGCTTCATTGATTCTATTCACAGTCATGGTAAACACGAGGCAAGGTCCGTTGCCTATGGATCGTTTAGAACAGCTAGAAAGAATGATGCGGACTATCATTGAGAGTCTACCACAGATTCAGGCTGGTGCTAACCAACCAGCACAGCCAGTACAACAGGAGCAGCCTGTCAATGCAGGCGACAATGCAGGGAATCGTCCAGGAAACGAGCGAGATGCTGCATACTTATATGAGCGGTTTCAGAAAATGAAACCCCCGACTTTCGACGGTACAGGAGGAGCCACTATAGCTGAGGAGTGGTTACTAGAAATGAACAGGATCTTTAAAATCCTGATATGCACTGAAGTCCAAAAAGTGGCTTATGCCACTTATATGCTCAAAGGAATGGCACACAAATGGTGGATGATAGAGGAAGATAAAGAGCCAGACATGAACTGGCAACGATTCACTGATATCTTCAACAAGAAGTACTTCTCCCAAGAAGTAAGAAACCGAAGGGTTGCAGAGTTCATGGTACTGCAACAGGGGGGAATGACAGTAGAGCAATACGAGGCCAAATTTACTGAGTTGGCCAGATTTGCCCCTGGTGCTATCAGTACCGAGGACTTGAAGGCTCGCAAATTTGAGGAAGGACTGAGGTGGCCTATTAAAGATAGACTGGTGTCCCATCGACTGACTACTTATGATGATGTAGTGGAGACAGCTCGAGTCATAGAAAGGAGTGGCGAGGAATTCGCCAAGAGGAAAGGAAACTTGAAGCAGGGCGGCAATCAGAAAAAGAGGCAAGGGCTTTCTACTTCAGAACATGGATCTACATTTACCAGACCTGGAGCCACATCACAGGCGACAGGATCGGGTCAGAAGAAACAAGGCAACAAAAAGGGGGCAGCCAAGTGCTCTCGTTGCAATAAGATCCATAAGGGCCAATGTCTCAAGGACAGCAACGCTTGTTACTACTGTGGTCAGGAGGGACATTTTGCAAGAGAATGTCCTCAGAAGGATCAGGCCATGCCCAGTATTGCTTCAGTAAAGGCACCAACCACTTGGAACAGCACCACCTAGACCTCCAGCCCAAAGGAGTGGACAGGGGAACGTCCAGCAGCAGGCAGGACGGGTTTTCTCCCTTTTACCAGGAGACGTGCAGGCTACAACCTCTGTAGTCGCAGGTACTCTTTTAGTATGCTCACAGCCTGCTCATGTTTTATTTGACACTGGATCTACACATTCATTTATATCCCCTACATATGCTGCTAGATTGAACCTAGTAACGGAACCCTTAGGGTATTTACTGAATGTTTCTATACCATCGGGGAAATCATTGTTGGGGGATACCATGTATAGGAATTGTGGGATACAGATTGGGGATACACACTTATTGGCTGACCTTATACCTTTGGAAATTTGTGGATTCGATGTTATCCTTGGAATGGATTGGCTGGCTGCCAATTATGCTACGATAGACTTTATGGCCAAACGAGTTCTCATACGGAATCCATAGTTTCCGACAGTTGACTTTGAGGGGACAGGAGTGGCTTCCCCACCCTACTTTGTTTCCTCTATCCAAGCGAGGCGTCTGCTTCGAAAGGGATGCCACGGATTCTTATGTAGTGTTCAAGACACTAACTCTCAGCAGCCTGAGCTAGAAAATATTCCCATTGCTAGGGAATTTCCCGGAGTGTTCTTGGATGATCTTCCAGGAATGCCCATAGACAGAGAGATCGAGTTTTGTATCGACGTATTGCCGGGCACTACTCCGATATCCAAGACTCCATATAGGATGGCACCGACAGAGCTGAAGGAGCTGAAGCTCCAGTTGCAGGAATTATTGGACAAGGGTTTCATACGACCCAGCTCGTCACCATGGGGTGCACCTGTATTGTTCGTAAAGAAAAAGGATGGAACTATGAGACTGTGTATCGACTATCGTGAGTTGAACAAAGTTACCATCCGGAACAGATATCCACTGCCCAGAGTGGATGATTTGTTCGACCAGTTGAAAGGGGCCCAGGTGTTTTCGAAAATCGATCTGAGGTCCGGTTATCATCAGCTGAAGGTCAGGCCCACTGACATTCAGAAGACAGCATTTAGGACACGGTATGGACACTACGAGTTTCTTGTTATGCCATTTGGGGTGACCAATGCCCCAGCTGCATTCATGGATATGATGAACCGTGTGTTCAAGCCGTACTTGGATGACTTCGTGATTGTGTTTATAGACGACATCTTGGTTTACTCTAAGAACCAGGAAGAACACGAGGTACATCTGAGGAGAGTGCTACAGAAGTTAGGGGAGCAGAAGTTGTATGCTAAGCTGAAGAAATGCGAATTCTGGCTTCCTAGTATAGCATTTCTGGGACACGTGATCAGTAAAGAGGGAATCTCTGTTGATTCCCAGAAGATCGAGGCAATCATGAATTGGCCTCAACGTACGAGTGTCACGGAGGTGCGAAGTTTCATGGGGTTAGCAGGCTACTATAGGAGATTTGTCCAGGACTTCTCCAAGATAGCTACGCCTATTACCAAACTGACCCGGAAAGGTGTTCCTTTTGTATGGACAGAGGAGCAAGAAAAGAGTTTCCAAGAGCTGAAGAAGCGTCTGGTTACGGCTCCTATATTGACAGTGCCAGAAGGAACTGATGGTTTTGTGATTTATAGTGATGCTTCATACAAGGGCTTAGGGTGTGTGTTAATGCAGAACGGAAAAGTGGTAGCTTATGCTTCCCGACAGTTGAGACCCCACGAGGGGAATTATCCGACACATGACCTTGAGCTAGCAGCCATTGTCTTCGCTTTGAAGATATGGAGGCACTATCTATATGGAACCACGTGCGAAATCTTCACCGATCATAAGAGCCTCAAGTATCTGTTTACACAGAAGGAGCTCAATATGAGACAATGCCGTTGGTTGGAGTTATTAAAAGACTACGAGGTCAACATACAGTACCACCCAGGAAAGGCGAATGTGGTAGCTGACGCTCTGAGTCGGAAGTCATCAGGAAGTTTAGCTTTCCTGTTGACAACACAGACGGAATTACTGAAGGAATTGGACGACATGGAAATAGAGATAGTTCTGCCCAGTTCCAAGGCACTATGTGCCAACGTCACAGTCGGGTTGTCGATTGTGGACAAGATCAGGGGACAGCAGACTCAGGATGAGAAGTTGGCTAAGCTTCTTCAAGGAATCAAGACAGGCATAGATTCCGAGTACACAGTGAGAGATGGTATATTGTATTATCAGGATAGGATCTGCGTACCCGATGTGCCTGAGATCAGGAAAGAGATTCTCGATGAGGCACACAGTTCGAAATTTGTCTTACATCCAGGAGGCACCAAAATGTATCACAATGTTAAGGATACTTATTGGTGGTCCGGGATGAAACGTCATATAGCTGAGTACATAGCACGATGTGCCAAGTGCCAGCAAATTAAGGTGGAACATCAGAAGCCTGGAGGACTTCTGCAGTCACTGCCCATTCCTGAATGGAAGTGGGAACACATCACGATGGACTTTGTGTCGGGATTGCCAAGGACAGTCATGGGGAGTGACTCTATCTGGGTTATCGTGGACAGATTAACAAAGACAGCTCACTTCCTGGCAACCAAGACGACACAATCTCTTCAGCGACTAGCCGAGCTATACATCAGAGAAATAGTTAGACTTCACGGAGTTCCAGTATCGATTATTTTTGATAGGGACCCCCGGTTCGTATCACGATTCTGGAAAGGACTACAACAAGATATGGGCACGGAACTGAGTCTTAGCACTGCGTATCATCCCGAGACCGACGGCCAGTCGGAGAGGACGATACAAACTTTAGAAGACTTACTGCGTTTTTGTGTCATAGACTTTGAAGGAAGTTGGGAAGATCAGTTGCCATTGGTTGAGTTCACGTACAATAATAGCTATCAAGCTAGTATTGGTATGGCACCATATGAGGCATTATACGGCAGGAAGTGCCGATCACCACTGTGTTGGACAGAAGTGGGAGAAAGGAAACTCTATGGGCCGGAGATAGTGGAACAGACCGCACAAAAGATACAACTGATCCGACAGCGTTTATTAGCAACTCAAAGTCGACAGAAAAGCTATGCAAATGTTCACCGACGAGACTTAGAGTTTGCGAAAGACGATTATGTGTACTTGAAAGTATCACCCATGAAAGGGGTGGTCAGGTTTGGCAAGAGGGGAAAGCTTGGCCCCAGATACATTGGGCCATTCAAGATCACGAAGAGGGTTGGACCCGTAGCTTACGAGCTTGCCTTACCATCGGAGTTAGCACATGTTCACAATGTGTTTCATGTCTCGATGCTAAGGAAGTGTATAAAGAGTGCAGATCAAGTGATCGAGCACGAACCGCTAGACGTCCAGGAAAATCTGAGTTACATAGAGCATCCAGTTCAGATTTTGGATCGTCGAGATCAGGTGCTACGGAACAAGACTATTCCATTAGTCAAAGTTCTGTGGAGGAATCACCGAATGGAAGAGGCTACTTGGGAGCGAGAAGATGATATGCGCGCCAAGTACCCGCATTTATTTTCATAGTAGTATATGCTAAGTTTGAGGACAAACTTATTTTTAAGGAGGTAAGAATGTAATATCCCGACCCGGGATACGTCACGTATACCGAGGTAGGTCGGTTAAAACATGTAACTTAAACGATAAGATATGAATGTCATAGTATTCTCATGGAAATGAAAGACTGGCGACTGTAATCACGGAAATGAATGACCAAGGCTGGGTAACACCCGAGCATCACAGGGCATTGCATCGAAATGCGTGCATGCACGCATTCCCATGCATGCATACGTGAATGTAGATACGTAGCTTGATTGAAATCAGTGTATGCAAATATGATTTAAAATAGAATTAGACCCCCACATATACATGTATATACATGTATAAAAGAAGTGTATTTCATGTGTATATATGTATAAGATATAATGTATTATACATGTATGATGTATTTATGTATATATGTATATTTACATAAGAAACAAAAAGAAAGGAAAAAGGAAAAAGGGAACTGCCTTGGGCAGTATGCAGGCACCAAAGAAAGTGTGTGTGTCGGCTATGTGAAAAATGTGTGTGTTATATATATATAATATGATATATATATATATATACATAAGTGCCCAACAAGTCTCCAAGCCATTTAATGCAAAGGTTGCATTTGGCAGAGAGAGCACAGGTTCTAGGTCAAGGAAAGAGGCCATAGAAGGGGGAGGAACCGAGAGAGAGAGAGAGAGAGAAAAGAGAGAGAGGCGGTGGAAACTCTCTCTACAAATATAAGCCTACGGGTGTGGGTTTAAAGGCACAAACGAGACCAAATTTGATAGAACACTTTGGCAAAGAGCTAAGGAGCATAAACAGGAGGTTTGGAGGGTCATAGGGAGCTGAAATCCGAAACCCAGGTAAGTACATCAAGTTCTGTTTTTGAGATTTTAAGCATGTATATTTGATCTAAATTCAGGGTCTTAATAAGCATGCTTCTAGCTTTTAAATGCAAGAAAAATGATAGAAAAAAGTTTAGAAACCATGGAGATATTCCAAGTTGCAGGTTTCATGGATAATTTCGGGTTCCATGAATTCATGCTTAAAACTTTGATGTTTGTTTATGAAAATAATCCTTAGAGGTGCAGGAAACCATTTAATATGGATTAGGGTCAAAACAGTGTACAAATAGTCACGAAATAGGAAGGATATGGGTCACCGGAAAATCGGCCGGAGATACTTAGGCTCTATTTCGTGAAGTTATGAAGGGATTTAAAGGAAATGGAAAATGGATTTGAAATCCTTAGGAGAAGGGGAAGAGAATGACATTTAAAAAGGGTCGAAATCTCACCGGAAAATGAGTCACCGTCGCCGGAGAAGGTGACTGTACACGCCGGAACCCTACCGGAGACGTGGGGAAGACGATCGGAAAAGCGTGGGGCTATCGGGTCAAAACTGGGATGGATCCGGGTTCGGATCGGGTCGGTACCCGACCGGATATGAAACGGACCGAAGCTGTGTCGTTTTGGGTTTCTAATTAAATGGATTTGGGCATGTTTGGTTGCAGGAATAATAAATAGAAATTGGGTTTTGGGGTTAACCGAAACAGGGATAAGGATAGGGAATTGGGTTATTGAAATCCGGTTCTTGAATGAAAGTGAACCGTTTGGTTCAGGGCAAGGGTGGACCGGTCTAGGGTTTTTAGGTCTGAACCAACTGGTTCAGACCGCAGCTTATGGGATTTATAAACCGGCCCCAAATAGTTTGGGAAATTACACTGTTGCCCAAAGTATAAAAAATTAATTAAATATTAATTTTACAATAATGCCCCTATTCCAAAAAGAGGTCAAACGAAGTCCAAACGACACAAATAAATAGTCAAAACCTATTATCTCGGACGTTCTGAGTCCAATGGTGGGGTCCGTTTTATGAGACGGAACCCCGAAGGATAAAATACCGTAAAAGTGCAAAATGACTATTTTGCCCTTTTTAGTACAAAAGTCCAAATGGAATTCCGCGAAAGCCTAAACCGACTTTCTTCGGCATTCCGGACTCAATGGTAAAGTCTAAAATAGTATTTGAAATACTTATGATAGAAAAGCATAAAATTTGATGAATAGTATTTATTCTGAAACGTATTCACTGATATATAGGGAACTCAAAAGGCAAGGGTATACTCACGGATTTCTAAGATAGAAGCACGATAGAGGTAAGTGGATCACTTTCTCTTACATGTGGTGTTCCCACAAGCCAAGTTTATTCTTTTACTGCCAAACTCGTACTCTTGAAAGTATTGATATCCTTGTGTTCCACTTTTCGATATTTTCTATCTTGTGGACATATTATTGACTGATGTATCACTGTTATCATGTTTCAATGTGCTTTGAAAGCACATATGTTATTGCTATCCACTTTGTGATATTGTTCTATCTAGTGGACCTTGATTGATTGCTATATCATTGTTATCATGTTGAACCATGCCTTGAAAGGCCTACTACTGTATCCTCATTGAATGAATGATATTCCATTTTTATATTCTATGGAATTACTATGATCATGACATGTTTATGGACACGGGAGTTGTGCTCAGTCACAACAACCATCTGATGCTATCTGATTAAATGAGACCTACGGGTCAAGTCCGTGAACGGACAAATGGCAAATTATTGGAATTAACTGGGGGGTATGCCGGGCCCCAAAAGATCGAGGGTCTGCCGAGCCCTGAAACAGAATAACAGCATCTCTTATGATTAACAGAATTGATTGTTGAATGGCACTATTTCCTTATAATTCTTCAAGTCTCGAAAGACTTGCATTGATTGATTTGATTGTGATCGGTTCATTGTGGCAGTACTTCATTGTTGTTATACTTTCATTTTACACTATTACTTCTGATTGTGTATTGTGATTACCTTTCATTGGCCCTCGTGGCAATCATGTTTCATTGGCTATCACAGCATCTCCTTCCTTATGATTGGCTATCATTATCTATTCATGGATGCACATTGATCATCGATACCAGTGTTGGAGATCTGTTTTACTTACTGAGCTTTGTAGCTCATTCCACCCCATTTACCCCATTTCAGGTGATGACGCTGCGAGACCCCAGTAGGAGTCTGAAAGCGTATGGGGGGCATTTTGAAGTATTGTATCAGTCTATGTTAGTTCTCCCATGTATTCACCACCCCTGGGTGCTGGTTACGGTTTAGTTCTCATTTTGAATTTTGTAGAACTATGTCATGTATTAAAAAGACTTCCGCTGGATTACTGTAACAGATAAATGACTTCCGCTGTTTATTGTTTTAAATTTTTAGTACATTGCATGTTAGTACTATGATACAGGAACGGAAAAAGTAGGGACGGCCTTCGGGTCGGCCCCGCGACACGAGATCCGCATAGGGTGGGTTTCGGGTCGTGACACACGTGGTATGCCAAACCTGCAGACAATGTTCTTCCAGGTGAAGCTTTCGACTTCCTTTTCTGTGATATGTGTTAAAGGCTCGGCTTCGGCCCATTTAGAGAAATAGTCGATGGCCACCAAGAGATACTTCCTGTTTGGAGGTGCCCGTGGTAATGGGCCCACAATGTCCATTCCCCATTGAGCAAAGGGCCAAGGACTAGGAATCGGGATAAGCTCGTTCTGAGGCTGATGTTGGTACGGGGCAAATCTCTGGCATTTGTCGTACTTTCGAACATATTCCTTAGCCTGTTTCAACATGCCGGGCCAGTAGTAGCCCTGCGATAGAGCTCGGTGGGCTATAGTTCTGCCCCCATTATGGTTCCCGTAAATTCCCTCATGTATTTCAGCCAAGACATACTGTGAATCGTCTAGAGCTAAGCATTTTAACAGAGGTTGAGAATACGACCTTCTGTAAAGCTTGTTGTTCAGGATCAGGTACCGAACCGCTCTGATTCAGATTCTCTTGGCTTTGTTTTTGTCCTCTGGGAGGAGCCCGGATCTTAGATACTAGAGGATTGGGGTCATCCAGTTCTGGGGCTGTTCATCAATTGGAGCAACTCGTGCTTCCTCAATGCTGGATCCTGGCTGAAAGGAGATTTTAATTGTGGAGTTTGCTTCTGTCTTGAGGCGGGAGGCCATGTTAGCCAGAGCATCTGCTCTGTAATTCTGGCTTCTCTCAATTTTCTGGATAGTAAATGTCTGGAAGGAGTGCTTCAAGTGGTTTACCAGTTCAGAGTATCGGAGCATCCTATCATCTTTAATGGCGAATTTTCCCAAGACTTGGCTCACTACCAGTTGGGAGTCAGAGAAGACATCGAGGTTCTGAGCCTCACATTCTAAGGCGAACTTTGTCACGCCCCGAATTCCAGCGAACCCGAGGCGCGAGTAACGAGACAAAAGAAATAAAATAATAAAGGAATAAAAGATAATTAAGGATGATCACATACATTCTACATACTGTTCTGATACATACAGAAGGTCTAGTCCATCTATTCACAACATACAAAATAAAATACAGTCTCGGGCTTATGCCCTTACACAATATCAAAAGCGCCCCTTGGGCCTAACATAGTCCCTAATCAGATCATCTCCTTGTCTCGTACAGCTGGGACATCATCTGAAATGTTTGCCCCACTAAAGGGGTCAGCTCAACATGCTGGTACAATATAATGCTAATGCAAGAAACAGAACTAAGGTCGTGGCATGTGCAAGTGTACAGTTATTTCTATATGGCATTCGATATCAAGATGGCGGCATATAAACAATATGCAGTATATGAGCAGTATGCTTGACACACCCATGCAACTCTATGCCACCCATGTCTCATGATACGGTCATTCTTCGCTGGCATGAGTACCGCCCCGTATGTCTCGCTTCACGGTCCGGAATCCGTCAGGCAGGCAAGTACTTATTGGCCGATTTTGGGTTTTTCACCACAGGATCTGCACCCTCATAATGCAAAGCACCAAGTGCTTACCCACACCATGTCCAAGGAATCACACTATGCCAATATGCTCTGATTTCATCATGTCGTAAGGTAATCTCAATGATGCATCTCATTCATACATAAAGCATGCCTTCAAGTACACAATTCATAATATCAACAGTTCTTCAAAGCATATAATTCACACACCACACTAACACATGCGATATGCCCATAATCATCATCCAACTTAACAAGATAGCACGTAGCATATAAGCATGTGAACACTCAGGCAAACATGTGAACAATCAATGCAGCAAAGCAAGTATTCCTATTCTCAATTCTATTTCTTACTTAGCACAATATATCGTACCTGGTAATCGATCTCAAACCGGAAAAGTATGCTCGTAGTAAAGTGAAACCATCGTAATAACACCGAAAGTCAGGTCACCTTCTCTTTGCCTTTCCGTGTCCCTAAAATTCATAACATGAAACTTAGTTTAATTGTCACTTGAATTATGCTATTCATCAAATTTTATGTCTTTAATTCATAAGTTTCTATTTTTCTAAATTAGACTCTACCATTGAGTCCGGAACGTCAAAGAAAATAAGTTTAGGCTTTTGTAGAATTCAATTCGGACACCTGGGTTCAAAAGGGCAAAACAGTCATTTTACACCTTACATGGGTCCCTACATTTCGTGACCTCTTTTCACAAATCGGACTCCACGGTTGAATCCGGAATGCTCGAGATAATGAAGTTTCACTATTCGTTTACTAAATTTGGAGTCCGTTTGATAGTGTTTCAACCTAGGGGCATTTTGGTAATTTTAAAGGTTACTACGGGTCTTTTATTTTTCGGGACCCCGTCTCATAAAATAGACCTCACCATTGGCCTCGGAATGGTCGAGATAGTCAAATTACACTAATGACTTGTCCCATTTGGACTCCGGATTATTTTAGAATATTTAAATAATTAAATTAATTAATTAATTAATTTAATTAATATTTTAATTCAAGTGGGTCAAAGTGTAATTACTCTAAAGTTTAGGGGTTAAAAGGTAATTTCTGAAAGTTCAGGACAGAATGGTAATTTTCAGAAAGTTCAGGGGCAATTTCCTAATTTGCAAAACCCTATTCTCAATTTGGATAGCCAAACAGTGGCTAATCCAAAACAGGGATAAGATATCCCTGTTCCCATTTAATTTTAATTTCTAATCTCTTATCCTTGTAGCCAAACAGACCCATTGGGATTTTTAAGTTAAAACAGGGGAGCGACACGTGGCAGGGGCGGACTGGCCCAAGCCCAACCCGACCCGAACCGACCCGACCCAAGCCCTGGATCAGCCCCTCCTTCGTCCCCGATTTTTCGGCGATGGGCCTAGTGGGGTTCCGGCGCCTTCTCCGGCACCGGCGACCGGTCTCCGGCGACGGCGACCGGTCTCCAGCGACTTTTCAAGGTTTTTAAAATGTCAGTTTCTTCCATTCTTCCCCTAAATTCCTTCCCTACCCTCCATTTCCCTCAAAGCCTTTTCAATCTTCACGAAATAGAGCTCAAAGGCCCATGGCCGAACCTCCGACCAACTGTATAATTCCGATTTCATGCTTATTTTTCCACTATTTTTCATTCTTTCTTTTTCTATTCTCTTTCTGCACCTCATAAGATTATTTTTAGGTCATTTCAATATGGTTTCTCACATAAAATGACAAGGTTCAACCTCCATGGCCGAGACCTGCAAATCCCTTTTTCTCCCTCATCTTTCAACCATTTTCCTTCGTTCTTTTTGCATTATTTTCCTTATAACATGCTTAATAAAACCCTATGATTTAAACTAAACAATTCATGCTTTTAAAATTTAAACAGAAGCAACCCACTTACCTTGAAATTCCTGATTTTCTCTCGGTTGGTTGCTTCCTTCCCCCCTTTGTTCCTCTTGGTCACTTCTGCTTCTTCAGAACTCTCTCTCCCTTGCTCTCAGTCTTTCCTTCCTTCTCTTTTCTTCCCACCCGAGACCAACACCCATACATCACTCAAACACATCCATTTCTCTCCCTCGGTTACTCCCCCTTCACAGCCCCTTTCTTTGACCTTTTTCTCTCTGTATCAGCCACCTGCTTTCTTCCCCTCATGCAGCTTTGCATTTAATGCAAAGCTGCCCTACTTACCTATATGTATATATATCACTCATCACTCATCACACACACTAGACACACACTAAACACACACACACCTAACCGAGACCTCACACACTCACACACCAGGTCTGATGTTCCCTCACACAGTGCACACATGCACTGCTCTAAACATATGCATACACACATATACATACACATATATTCCTCCACACATAAACACCTACACATCATACATACATCATGCATATATATAACACATGCATCAAGAATTTAATAATAATAATAATAATAATAATAAAATAATTACTAATAACCATGAAAATTTATATATTTTTTTAAAAAAAATTTCGGGTTATTACAAACTTCATGCCCAAGATTAGGGCTTCATATTCGGCTTTATTATTAGAAGCTTTGAATCCCAGACTGACTGCTTTTTCTGACGTGAGCCCGTCAGGGGACTGTAGTACCAGGCCTACCCTTGATCCTTGATCGGTTGACGATCCATCAATGTACAGCAGCCAGGTTCCTGAAGTTTCGGTGACTTGTGCTTTGTTCTGAAGTGCCGGGGTGAACTCGGCTACGAAGTTAGCTAAGGCCTGCCCTTTGACGGAGTTTCGGGGTACATATGCTATGTCGAACTCCCCTAGCTCCACAGATCACTTTACCAATCTTCCCGATACTTCAGGTTTCCTCAGTATTGACTTCAGAGGATAGGCAGTTGGGATCTCGATTGGATGGGCCTGGAAATAAGGTCGAAGCTTTCGAGCTGATATGACCAAGGTATAGGCCAGTCTCTCTACCTCTGGGTATCTTTTCTCTGTGTCAAGTAATGCCCTACTGACGTAGAATATAGGCCTCTGTACTCCTCTGTCCTGTCTAATCAGTGCGGAACTGACCACGTTTTCGGAGACTGCAAGGTACAGGAGTAACCTTTCTCCTTGTACTGGTTTTGACAAGAGCTCTAGAGAGGATAGATACTCCTTTAGTTCTTGAAAGGACTGCTCGCATTCTTCTGTCCACTGCAGAGTCTTGCCGCCCTTTAGAGCTTTGAAGAAAGGTAGGTAGCGATCGGTGGATTTGGATATAAACCTGCTCAGTGCGGCAATTCTGCCATTCAATGCCTGAATCTCCTTTCTGGTTTTTGGTGACTTCAGTCCAATCAGGTCTTGGATCTGAGTGGGATCTGCTTCGATACCCCTTTGAGAGACGATGTACCCCAAGAATTTTCCCTTCGTAACTCTGAAGGTACATTTCGAGGGGTTGAGCTTCATCCTGTGTTGTCTGAGGATATCGAAGGTCTGGGCCAAGTGCTGGAGGTGGCTGCCTTTCTGAAGGCTCTTTACCAGCATGTCGTCGATGTATACCTCCATGGTGCTGCCAAGCAGTGGGCTGAACATCTTGTTCACCAATCGCTGATAAGTGGCTCCAGCATTCTTCAAACCGAAAGGCATCACTCTGTAGCAGTAGAGTCCTCTTTCGGTTATGAAGGCAGTCTTCTCTTGATCTGGAGGGTACATCTGGATCTGGTTGTATCCAGAGTATGCATCTATGAAAGTCATAAGCTCATGCCTCGCAGTGGCGTCAACCAGTTGGTCTATTCTCGGCAATGGAAAGCTGTCCTTGGGGCACGCTTTGTTGAGGTCTGTATAGTCAACACAGACTCTCCACTTGTCGTTCTTCTTTTTTACAAGCACGGTGTTGGCCAGCCACTGGGGATAGAATACTTCCCGTATCATCCTGGCATCCAGCAGCCTTAGGACCTCTTCGTTTATAATCCGATGCCGTTCAGGAGCAATCGGCCTTCTCTTCTGTCTGACTGGCGGGTGATCCGGATCCACCATCAGTTTGTGAGTTATAAGATTAGGAATCTATTCCCTCCATGTCCCTGGTCTCCCAAGCGAAGATAGAGAGGTTGTCTTTCAAGAACCTAACTATCTTTTCCTGCTCGGTGTGTGTTAGGTCTGGGCTGATGTACAAGTAACGCCCCTCTACTTCTGAACTAACCAGAACTTTAATAGGCTCGCCAACAGGTTTGGCTCGGCTGTCGCGTCCCCTTGGGCTTAGGGGTTCTTCAATGCCGGATGGGCAATCCTCCACCTCGGGAAAGTGAGTGAATACCAGATCTGCACAGTCCCGAGTGTGCTGTAATTGCTATTTGGGAGCCTTCTCTTTAAGGGCAATAGCGTGGCACTCCCGGGAGGTTGGCTGGCATCCTCTAACAGAGTGCACGCTCTGGTTGTGGACGTACTTCAGACACTGATGGAGGGTCGAAGTGACTGCCCCTATCTGATGTAACCAGGGTCTCCCGATTATGATGTTGTAGGGAGACTTCATGTTCAACACCATATACTCCGAGATGGTGGTCTTCTGCCCTTCACCTTCTCCTACAGTGGTAGGAAGGTCGACCCTCCCCAAAGGGGTGCTGAGGTTGCCATCAAAAGCTGCCATTACGGCAGTGGTGGCCTTGACGTTGTCCTGGTCTATCCCCATCTGCTTAAGCGGTTCATAAAACAGTATGTTGACGGAGCTTCCAGTATCAACCAGGACTCTTCTGGTCTCGAAGTTGGTGATTCTGAGGGTGATAACAAGGGCATCACTGTGAGGGCAGTGTACCCCTGCTAGATCTTGCTCGGTGAATTGGATCTCCGGTGCTGGCTTGAGCCTCTTTTCAACGTTGGAGATCTGTAGTACGTTTGGGGCGGCTCTGGCCTTCCGAGCGTATCTCTTTCTTACCCTGTTGGACATTCCTGTGATAGGGGAGTCAGCATGGAGGACGTAGATGACGTGATTGTTCTGCCTCTGGGGCTCGTTACGTCCCTCCCTCTGATCCTGCCTCTATTCGGGCCTCTGGTCGGGCCGCTGCTGAGGCTTGTCTTCTTGGGAGTTTTGCCTTCCGTCCTGCTTGACGAACTCCAGAAGACGCCCCTTCTTTATGAGCTGCTCTATCTCATATCGGAGGGTCCTGTAAGTGTTAGTTGTATGTCCATGATCTTTATGGAAATTACAATACTTACTTTGGTCCCGCAGGCTGGGATCTCCCTTGATTGGTTCCGGCCACCTCAGGTTCTCCTGATCTCGGATCTGCCGGAGTACCTAGTTCGGTGTGGTATTCAGATGAGTGAAATTGGTGAACTCCATCGGTCCGGAGTTGTACACAGCTCTGGGTGCTGTTCTCTTCTCTGGGCTCCTGGCCTTCTTTTTGTTGGAGTCTCTTCTGTGATCCTCCTTCTTGTGGTCCTCCCGTTTTGGATTGTCCCTCTGGGTCTGATCTCTGCCCTTCTGGGACGTGCGGTTGGCTTCTTCCAGGTTGATGTATTTTCTGGCCCGATCCATTAATGTCGCCATATCGGTAGGACGGCTTTTTGTCAAGGAATCTCTGAACCCACCTTGGGCAAGCCCAGCAATCAGGGCTGCTACAAGGAATTTCGGGTTGCAGTCAGTGATCTCCGTGAGCTCGGTGTTGAAGCGCGCAATGTAGGCTCTGAGGGATTCCTCCCTGGTTTGCTTGACGTTTAGCAGGAATTCTGGCCCCCTTCTGAGCCTTCTGCTGGTCATAAACCTGTCCAAGAACTATCTACCGAGCTCGTAGAAGCTGGTAACAGAGTTCGGTGGGAGGTTGTGGAACCACTTCAGAGCAGTTCCCTTCAGGCTGGTGATGAACGTTCGGCACATGAAAGCATCAGAGGTTCCGTGAAGGGCCATCGTATGCTGGTAATGAGAGAGGTGATCTCCTGGATCTCTAGATCCATTGTACAAGGTGAATTTGGGCACCATGAATTTCTGGGCCTCTCTTCTGACATGATGGTGTGAGTGAATGGGGTGGCTAGCCTTCCAAGCAACCTGGCCAGTTCGTCTTGTTCTGGAGGGTTCTGAGGTCCTCTCAAGGTAATTGTCCGGTCCATTGACTCGACAATTTCCTCTACCCTCCGCAGGTCTTTGATTCTGACATCTTGTGAACCCTGCCTGACAGCCTCGGCTTCAGGGTAGTAGGGTTGATTACGCCCTTCGGACAGAGGAGGATTCCGAACCGGAGGGTTTGGTGCTGCATGAGGAGGCTCCTGCGGTGCCGGGTGTACTCCCGAGGCCCTTAGAGTTAGGGCTCGAGTAGTGCTCCGATAATGGATGTCGGGGACGAAGGCGGATGTTCCCCAGCCAGGGACTGTTGATGGCTGGGGATCTTGGCCAGCGCGAGGAACGCCTGAGGGGTGCCCAGGCTGGTTAGTTGGAGCCTGCGCATGAAGTTCTTCGTTCTCTGTAACAACAGGAGGTTGCGTTCCTACAACGAAGTTGACCGGCGGGCTAGGAGAACCCGTCGCTTGGTTCTGCGTAAGTGTCGCCAGTGTTCTAGTGATGGTAAGCAACTGCTCCTGCACCAGTTCATTGTGTCGTTTTATTGCTTTGATCTCTTGTCGCATAGGATTGGCCACTGGCCCCCTTGTGCGGGGAGCAGGCGGTTGACGTTGAGCGTTTTGCGAATTCTGAGTATTCTGTCGTGGTCGGAGATTTGGTGCCATGGTTTACCGGTGGGGAAAGAAGATGAGTTTTATGAGTAGAGCACTTTGGAGATTAGTCGGTTCCCACAGACGGTGCCAAACTGATGCTGCACTTTTCGGCTCGCAATAAGTATGGACTCCGTGACCTGTAGAACACTCGGAAAGATGATCAGAGGACCACCGGATTGGCTCCGGCGGTAGCCGCTCCGATGCTTAAGTAAGTAAAAGAATTGAAAAGACTGTATTGAAAGCCAAAGAATGAGCATAAGAAATAAGGCGTACCTTTAGGGTTTAATTTATAAGCCGTGGCTTTCCTAAGTTGATTAGGATTCGAAGCCATGAATATAGGGATTTGATCACCGGAGATTGCAGTTACCTTGCATAGAGATAACCATAGATGCCATGAATATAGGGATTTGATTACCGGAGATTGCAGCTACCTTGCATAGAGATAACCATAGATGGTAGTTTCCTTGTTGAAGACTGCTTCCTTATTCCCTACTCGGCATCCGCTAAGGCGGTGACGAGTTCTGGAGTGTTGGTCTGGACCCTGTGATCTGTTCTGGATATTTATGTTCGGCCACTTCTGACCTTGTATGATGATCTGGATGCTTGAGCTTTTCATCATTGGCTGAATGAGAATCATGTTGGCTGAGCATAGGTCGGACTGTGGTTACACGTGTCAAGTGTTGATTGGCCTATTCTTTTATGGTATATCAGTTCCCCACATAACCCCTTGATCCCCACAAAGGAAGTTGCTGTAAAAGTTTGAATCTGGGGCCCTCTCGGGGTCACTCCAACTAATTGATTGTAAGACAAATTCAAGAATGAGAGGAATGTAAGAGTTGCAAGCTGCGTTGGGATTTCGCCACTCAACATGTTGTATGAGAGGTCTAATGAACCCAACTCTTTCAAGTTTCCAATTGTTGGTGGTATTGGACCACTGAGGGCATTATGCGACAAGTTGAGCAAATAAAGCGATTTGAGGTCCCCAACTTCTTTTGGTATTTCTCCTTGAAACTTGTTCTTTGAGAAATTGATGGAGGTGAAGATAGTGAGAATTTTCACCAGCTCTAACTGTAGCCCTTTAATGGAAACCGTAACTGTATTCTGATAATATCTCCCATCTGATGGATTACCATAACCAAGCATCAATGGTTCTTCATCCTTATTGATGTTGCACTTTTTGACTCGCAACACGTGAGGGCTCCGTGACCTGTAGAACACTCAGAGAGATGATCAGAGGACCACCGGATTGGCTCCGGCGGTAGCCGCTCCGATGCTTAAGTAAGTAAGGGAATTGAAAGACTGTATTGAAAGCCAAAGAATGAGCATACAGCATAAGGCGTACCTTTAGGGTTTAATTTATAAGCCGTGGCTTTCCTAAGTTGGTTAGGATTCGAAACCATGAATATAGGGATTTGATCACCGGAGATTGTAGTTACCTTGCATAGAGATAACCATAGATGCCCTGAATATAGGGATTTGATTACTGGAGATTGCGGCTACCTTGCATAGAGATAACCATAGATGGTAGTTTCCTTGTTGAAGACTGCTTCCTTGTTGAAGACCGCTTCCTTATTCCCTGCTCGGCATCCGCTAAGGTGGTGACGAGTTCTGTAGTGTTGGTCTGAACCCTGTGACCTTGTTCTGGATATATATATATATATATATATGTTCGGCCACTTCCGACCTTGTATGATGATCTGGATGCTTGAGTTTTTCCCTATTGGCTGCATGAGAATCATGTTGGCTGAGCATAGGTCGGATTGCGGTTACACGTGTCAGGTGTTGATTGGCCTGTTCTTTTATGGTATATCAGTTACTCCCCCCCCAAGTCCTAGTTTGATGCTAGCAAGCAACTAGGGCTAAGCCATTTTCGGAGAGTCATGTGTCTTGTCCGTTCGCCTTCCAAGGCTTTTATTGCGCAGCCGGAGATTAGGTTTTTTCAAGGTCATCATTGTACTGGGCTGATAGTCGGGTTTCTCGAAATCATCATTGTTCCGAACCGTCATGGCGCTTGGGATTGGTGGGTCCCTTCTGATATTGCGCTTATAAATACAGGATGAGATTTTGGACTGACCTTTCCCCCGTCATTTTCACTGCGCTAGGAGATTTCGTTCGTCATTGTTGGTTCGTGTGACCTTGAAGAGTACTGGTTCCCTGAGTTAGAACAGGTTCGACTGATTTTTCCTCTTCTCTTGCTTCTTTCTTCTTAAGTCTGGGAATAATATCTGCTCTTCTTGAATCCCCAACTGTGAATGAGGGAGTGGGAAATCCTCCTGAGATGGCTGTACCGTCTTCTGTGGAAGATGTGGGTAATCCTGCTCCCGAAGTTATTGGGGAGATGCCTGTTGATCCTCCCACTAGTCCTGGAGTTAGGATAGTTGATGCTTTTGAGGAGCCCCGAGACAGGGCTGGGGAGACCTCTGGTAGGTCTTCCCGTAGAGAAGAGGGTGAGAGTGCTGTCACTCGGAGCCTTCTGGATGAATGGAGGGTGAAATTTAAATTTTCCACGAATGTGACCTGCAGAGCGCCAGGCGCCATGGATCGTCCCCATAATGTTGAAGCCGGGGAGATTTGTGTTTACCTTGCCTGGTTTGAAATGGGCTTGAGGCTCCCATTGCCGGATTTAGTCAGGCAGTTCTTTTGTTGGTTCAAGCTCTGTCCTGCCGACCTGAATCTCAATAGCTGGCGGCAGCTTTTAGGGTTTGTGGTGTTGGGACACCTGAACAAGGTGGATGTGTCTCTGGACTTGATCCGTAGTAATATGGATCTGAAGTTCAAGCAGGCAGAGGGCTTTTTCTATATGTCTTTTGAGAAGGGGTTTCGACCCCTGACCTCTATTCCTACTTCCAACAAGACGTGGAAGAAGTGGTACTTCTTTGTTGGAGGAGGATGGGAGCATGAAGGCTTTCAGGAAGGAGAGGCCTCGTCGTTCCCTCGTGTTACGGGTCATAGGGGTGAGGCTTATTCTTTTAGACTTTCTTTTAGCCCTGTTGTGCCTTCCGAACTGATAAGCTGACATGTCTTTCCTTACTTGTGTGCAGATAAGAGTGTTTGGAAGAGGCCCGACTTTACTGAAGTACTGTGGGATCAATACCGAGCACTGCTTTCGACTCCTGACCGGGCTCATTTCGTCATTATTACTCCAGCAAACTTGATGGCTGCCCGTAATGCAGAGCTTAAGAAGAGGTTGATGTCGAGATGGGCTGTGCCGGATGCCCTAGTGGCGGGGGAGTCTTCCTCCCGAGCTGAGCCTGATGCCCCCCTTGAAGTAAAGAGGAGGAGGTTGATTTCTGGCTCTCCTGAGTCGGCTCCTGCCGCGGCTGAAAATGAGGCTGAACCTACCATCCCTGTTTCGGCTGCTCCTCCTGTTTCTTCTGGTCCGAGCAGGAGGGCTAGGAAGGGGAAGGCACCTGCTGCATCGTCCGAGCCGTTTAATGAGCCGGACTATCAGATCACCAAGAGGGTGTTTGATCAAATATGGGCTCATGGCCCGCATCGGTACAGAGGGGATGACCTCTCCAAGCTGATGACTGAGATGACGAGTCTCCAGATGAAGGTAGCTTCTGAAGCTTTTTCTTGACTTTTCTGCCTGTCTGTTCGTTCATTCTAACCTGTCTGTCTTGCTTTACGCAGAGTATGCATAGCTTGGCTGCTCTGATGGTGACCCCCATGGGCCTTGAGGAGGCCGAGAAGCTGCGGGTTGAAGTGGAACAGATGAGGGTGGAGCTTGGGACAGCCCAATCCAAAATCCAGAGCATTGAGGAGGATCTGAAGGAAGCTACCACCAACCTTACCGTGGCAGAGTCTGAGAGGGACATAAATGCTCGGAAGGTTGCGGGGCTTGAGGCGGAGTTGGTTAATCTCCGGAGTTCCTTCGATCAGAAGGTTCAGGAGGCCACTGATCATGCCCGGGCTGAGACTGAGATGATATTAAAAGATGAAGTTGACCAGATGGGTGATCAGCTGATCCTGTTTGGTTTTGAAAGCTTCCGAACTAGATTCCAGGTTCAGTTCCCGGGCTTTGACGTTTCATCAATTGCTCCCCCTGAACCTGCCTCATCTCGTCCTGATCCGGATAAGACGGCTGGGGCCCGTGCCCTTAACTTAGATGAGGATGCAGGCCCTTCTGGGAAGTCTTGAGGCCCTATGGGTTTTTATCCCCTTTTGTTTTTGCTATTTGATGTAATGGACGTATACTTCCGATCAATAGAATTATTTTTCCTTCAAATTCTTCTTGTGTTCTTCCCTTCTGTGTAAGTATGGCTGCTCTAGGTCTTTTGCTTGCTAGATCAACTATTTAGTAGTCAATAGTTGTTTTTGCGAACTTCGATACTGGTTACTGAGTAAGAGATGTAGATTAATTTTACTTGCCTTATTATAATAAGACAAGAAAGTAAATATAATCGGATAGATAGAGCCTGATGGAGTGGGATTAAACCCTTGTAGATCTCTTAGGGTAGGCAGCTCTGAATCAAGAGCTTGTGAAAACAACTAAGCAGCTCTGTACTTGTTGTTATGATGCTTGTTATGCTGAATACTTGGATCGGGATATATCCGAGCTATTTGAGTTTTGAGATAAGACCTGGCTTGTCATAAAAATAGTCAAGACTGAAAGATCTGAATTTTGAATAGGGGGTCTATATAATTTAGACTTTGTTCCCCTTTCTGTTAATTCGGGCGCTTCAGTGCCGGACTGTGGTCTCTGTTTAGAGGGTTCCGTACCCTGTCCCTTAGTATATCGAAGCGGCACATTTAATGCGCCATTTATTTATTCGACCATCGTTTAGGATTTCGAGGCCACTCTCTTTTTCACCGTTGTGACGGTTCAGTTGGGCGTCTTTTGGACTTCAAGGGTCTATATAAATGGGGATGAAGGCATATGGTTGCGTTCATCTTTTTGATTTCAAATTGTCCCCTTGTGAGAAAGGCCTCATATGCTGCCGGAGTTTTGCCATTTGCCCGGAGATGATAGGTGATTCCTTGCCTGAGTTAGGAGCGATTAAACTGTGGCCGAGAGTTAACCTTCCCCTTTTTTCAAGTCTCCAAGGAAGGATTGAAGGAAATACAAGTCTTCTTGTTTCCTCTGGAATTCGGTCGAGATTCCTCCGATTGGTGGTGTTCCTTCCTTGATTCAACCGAGGCCTGGAGCGTCGGTGATGTAGACGCAAGTGGGGTGCCTCATCTTCTTCGTGCCTTGTCTCAATCTGGCTGGGGTGAAACAGACGGTGCGAAGAAGAAGATTGAAGGCCCCCTGAAACCCAGAGCCCTCATCCTCCGTTGGTCATGAGACCAGTGATAGTGATGATGAAATGGCCTGGGCGTTTCTTGATGCAGACTGGGGTTTAGGGCTCCTTCCTTTCAAATGGAGCCGGTAGCGGCAGTAATGGAAGTTTGGCTCCTGTGCCCCTTTATCATCCCAGGAGAAGAGCCGTTATGTTGCCAAGGGTAGCTTCTGTAATAGCTTCTGTAGTGGTGTCTTTGTACTGATGTAAATCTTCTGAATTATCAATAAAATTAGATTTCTTCTTCTCAGATCTGATGTTTTCTGTGAATGTGCTCTTTTGTAGCTTAAACACTTTCTTGTGCACTTCTGATTGTTCTGAGAATAAATCAAAGAAACATAGAAAAATGCCTGAATCGAAGTATTTTACCCCTGGTTGGAACCACAGTACTTGTTGTTTGTTTGATAGATAAACCAAATAATATAAGTATCAGATCTAAGGTGTTCCGATCTAGGAAACTTTAGTTTGTAGATGCCCGGAACTTCTGTCTGTGGATGGGCCGAATCATAGAGTCTGTAGATTGAAGACGGACCATGCTCGGAAGGCCTGTATAAAAGTAATTCAGGCTCTGAAGGCTTGTGCACTTATAAATGGACCGAGTAAAAACTCGTACATTATGGACCAGGCTCTGGAGGCCTGTGCATTAACAGATGGACCAAGTCATAAGACTTGTGCATTAATAGATGGACTGAGTGAGAACTCGTACATTATGGACCAGGCTCTGGAGGCCTGTGCATTAATAGATGGACCGAGTGAGAACTCGTACATTATGGACCAGGCTCTGGAGGCCTGTGCATTAATAGATGGACCGAGTGAAAACTCGTACATTATGGACCAGGCTCTGGAGGCCTGTGCATCAATAGATGGACCAAGTCATAAGACTTGTGCATTAATAGATGGACCGAGTGAAAACTCGTACATTATGGACCAGGCTCTGGAGGCCTGTGCATTAATAGATGGACCAAGTCATAAGACTTGTGCATTAATAGATGGACCGAGTGAAAACTCGTACATTATGGACCAGGCTCTGGAGGCCTGTGCATTAATAGATGGACCGAGTGAAAACTCGTACATTATGGACCAGGCTCTAGAGGCCTGTGCATTAATAGATGGACCGAGTGAAAACTCGTACATTATGGACCAGGCTCTGGAGGCCTGTGCATTAATAGATGAACAGTTTATGGAATTAAAAGAAAAGAAATCTTCATTGATAATACTTCTGCAAGTGTTCTACGTTCCATGGCCTAGGAACAGGTTTCCCAGTCATGTCTTCAAGCCAGTAAGTGGTAGGTCGAACGACCTTTGTTACTTTGTAGAGGCCTTCCCAGTTTGGTGACAACTTTCCCATGGTGGGATCCTTGGTGTTTTGAAAGACTCTTCTTAAGACGAAGTCTCCAACTTGAAAGTTGACTGTCTTGAGTCCTACCTTGGATTTGTTGACCATTCTTTGCTGATAAGCTTCCATCCTGATGCTGGCTTGATCCCTTCTCTCTTCGAGCAAGTCTAAGTTTTCCATCAGCTACTAATCATTGGATTCTTGCTCGAAGGCCTCAGTCTTCAGAGTTGGCATACCGATCTCAACCGGAATTACTGCTTCTGTTCCATAGGCTAGTGAGAAGGGAGTTTTAGAGGTGGGAGTTCTTCTAGTTGTTCTGTAGGCCCAAAGGACTCCAGGGAGTTTTTCTGCCCATTTTCCTTTGGCCTGTTCCAACCTCTTCTTTAACCCGTCAAGGATTGTTCGGTTGGTGACCTCTGCTTGCCCGTTTGCTTGCGGATGGCCTGGAGAGGCAAAGTGCTGCCTGATGTTGAGATTTTCGCAGAATGCCTTGAAGCCTTTACCAGTGAATTGTGTCTCATTGTCCGAGATAATTACACATGGTATGCCAAACCTGCAGACAATGTTCTTTCAGGTGAAGCTTTCGACTTCCTTTTCTGTAATATGCGTTAAAGGCTCGGCTTCGGCCCATTTAGAGAAGTAGTCGATGGCCACCAAGAGGTACTTCCTGTTTGGAGGTGCTCGTGGTAACGGGCCCACAATGTCCATTCCCCATTGAGCAAAGGGCCAAGGACTAGGAATCGGGATAAGCTCGTGCTGAGGCTGATGTTGGTACGGGGCAAATCTCTGGCACTTGTCGCACTTCCGAACATATTCTTTAGCCTGTTTCAACATGCCGGGCCAGTAGTAGCCCTGCGATAGAGCTCGGTGGGCTATAGTTCTGCCCCCATTATGATTCCCGCAGATTCCCTCATGTATTTCAGCCAAGACATACTGTGATTCGTCTGAGGCCAAGCATTTTAGCAAAGGTTGAGAATACGACCTTTTGTAAAGCTTGTTGTTCAGGATCAGGTACCGAGCCGCTCTGATTCGGATTTTCCTGGCTTTGTTTTTGTCCTCTGGGAGGAGACCGGACCTTAGATACTGGAGGATCGGGGTCATCCAGTTCTGGGGCTGTTCGTCAATTTGAGCAACTTGTGCTTCCTTAATGCTGGATCTTGACTGAAAAGAGATTTTAACTGTGGAGTCTGCTTCAGATTTGAGGCGGGAGGCCATGTTAGCCAGAGCATCTGCTCTGCAGTTCTGGCTTCTCTCAATTTTCTAGATGGTAAACGTCTGGAAGGAATTCTTCAAGTGGCTCACCAGTTCGGAATACCGAAGCATCCTGTCATCTTTGATGGCAAATTCTCCCAAGACCTGGCTTACTACCAGTTGGGAGTCAGAGAAGACATCGAGGTTCTGAGCCTCGCATTCCAAGGCAAGTTTCATCCCTAAGATTAAGGCTTCATTGTTAGAAGCTCTGAATCCCAAGCTGACTGCTTTTTCTGATGTGAGCCCATCAGGGGACTATAGCACCAGGCCTACCCCTGATCCTTGATCGGTTGACGATCCATCAATGTACAGCAGCCAGGTTCCCGAAGTCTCGGTGACTTGTGCTTTGCTCTGAAGTGCCGGGGTGAACTCGGCTACGAAGTCAGCTAAGGACTGCCCTTTGATGGAGTTCCGGGGTACATATGCTATGTCGAACTCCCCTAGCTCCACAGACCACTTTACCAATCTTCCCGATACTTCAGGTTTCCTCAGTATTGACTTCAGGGGATAGGCAGTTGGGATCTCGATTGGATGGGCCTGGAAATAAGGTCGAAGCTTCCGAGCTGATATAACCAAGGCATAGGCCAGCTTCTCTATTTCTGGGTATCTTTTCTCCGTGTCAAGTAGTGCCCTACTGATGTAGAATATAGGCCTCTGTACTCCTCTGTCCTGTCTAATCAGTGTGGAGCTGACCGCGTTCTCGGAGACTGTAAGGTACAGGAGCAACTTTTCTCCTTGTACTGGTTTTGACAGGAGCTCTGGAGAGGCTAGATACTCCTTCAGTTCTTGAAAGGACTGCTCGCATTCTTCTGTCCATTGCAAAGTCTTGCTGCCCTTCAGAGCTTTGAAGAAAGGTAGGCAGCGATCGGTGGACTTGGATATAAATCTGCTCAGTGCGGCAATTCTGCCGTTCAGTGCCTGAATCTCCTTTCTGGTTCTTGGTGACTTCAGTCCAATCAGGGCTTGGATCTGAGTGGGATCTGCTTCGATACCTCTTTGAGAGACGATGTATCCCAAGAATTTTCCCTTCGTAACTCCAAAGGTACATTTCGAGGGGTTGAGCTTCATCTTGTGTTGTTTGAGGATATCGAAGGTCTGGGCCAAGTGCTGGAGGTGACTGCCTTTCTGAAGGCTCTTTACCAGCATGTCGTCGATGTAAACCTCCATGGTGCTACCGAGCAGTGGGCTGAACATCTTGTTCACCAACCGCTGATAAGTGGCTCCAACATTCTTCAAACCGAAAGGCATCACTCTGTAGCAGTAGAGTCCTCTTTCGGTTATGAAAGCAGTCTTCTCTTGATCTGGAGGGTACATCTGGATCTGGTTGTATCCAGAGTATGCATCCATGAAACTCATAAGTTCATGCCCTGTAGTGGCGTCAACCAGTTGGTCTATTCTCGGCAGTGGAAAGCAGTCTTTGGGGCACGCTTTGTTGAGGTCTGTATAGTCAACACAGACTCTCCACTTGCAGTTCTTCTTCTTAACAAGCACGGTGTTGGCTAGCCACTCGGGATAGAAAACTTCCCGTATCATCCTAGCGTCCAGCAGCCTCTGGACTTCTTCGTTTATAATCCGATGCCGATCAGGAGCAATCGACCTTCTCTTCTGTCTGACTGGGGGGTGATCCGGATCTACCATCAGTTTGTGAGTTATTAGATTAGGATCTATTCCTTCCATGTCCCTGGTCTCCCAAGCAAAGATAGAGAGGTTGTTTTTCAGAAAGCCTGACTATCTTTTCCTGCTCGGTGTGTGTAAGGTCTGGGCCGATGTACAAGTAACGCCCCTCTGCTTCTGAACTGACCAGTATTTTAATGGGCTCGCCAACAGGTTTGGCTCGGCTATCACGTCCCCTTGGGCTCAGGGGTTCTTCAACGCTGGATGGGCAATCTTCCACCTCGGGAGTGTGAGTGAAAACCGGATCTGCACAGTCCCGAGTGTACTGTAATTGCTATTTCGGAGCTTTCTCCTTGAGGGCAATAGCGTGACACTCTCGGGAGGTTGGCTGACACCTTCGGACCAAGTGTACGCCTTGGTTGTGGACGTACTTCAGACACTGATGAAGGGTTGAAGTAACTGCCCCTATCTGGTGTAACCAGGGTCTCCCGATGATGACGTTGTATGGAGACTTCATGTTCAACACCATGTATTCCGAGATGGTGGTCTTTTGCCCTTCACCTTCTCCTACAGTGGTAGGAAGGTCAACTCTTCCCAGTGGGGTGCTGAGGTTGCCATCAAAAGCCGCCATCACGGCAGTGGTGGGCTTGACGTTGTCCTGGTCTATGCCCATCTGTTTAAGCGGTTCATAGAACAGAATGTTGACTGAGCTGCCAGTGTTGACCAGGACTCTTCTGGTCTCGAAGTTGGCGATTCTGAGGGTAATAACAAGTGCATCACTGTGAGGGCAGTGTACCCCTGCTAGATCTTGCTCGGTGAACTGGATCTCCGGCCCTGGCTTGAGCCTCTTTTTGACGTTGGAGATCTGCAAGACGTCCAGGGCGGTTCTGGCCTCCTGAGCATATCTCTTCCCTGCCCTGTTGGACATTCCTGTAATAGGGGAGTTAGCATGAAGGACGTAGATGACGTGGTTGTTCTGCCTCTGAGGCTCGTTTCGTCCTTCCCTCTGCTCGTGCCTCTGTTCGGGCCTCTAATCTGGCCGCTGCTAAGGCTTGTCCTCTTGGGGGTTCTGTCGTCCGTTCTGCTTGACAAACTCCCGAAGACGTCCCTTCTTTATGAGCTGCTCTATCTCATATCGGAGGGTCCTGTAAGAGTTAGTTGTATGTTCATGATCTTTATGAAAATTACAATACTTACTTTGGTCCCGCAGGCTGGGATCTCCCTTGATTGGCTCCGACCACCTCAGGTTCTCCCGATCTCTGATCTGCCGGAGTACCTGGTTCGGAGTGGTGTTTAGGGGAGTGAAATTGGTGAACTCCCTTGGTGCGGAGTTGTACACAGCTCTGGGAGCTGTTCTCTTCTCTAGGCTCCTGGCCCTCTTTTTGTTGGAGTCTCTTCTGTGATCCTCCTTCTTGTGATCCTCCCGTTTCTAATTATCCCTTTGGGTCTGATCTTTGCCCTTCTGGGCTGAGCGGTTGGCCTCTTCCAAGTTAATATATTTTCTAGCCCGGTCCATCAGTGCCGCCATATCGGCTGGAGGGCTCTTTGTCAAGGAGTCTCTGAACCCACCTTGGTCAAGCCCGGCTGTAAGGGCTGCTACAAGGAATTTCGGGCTGCAATCCATGATCTCAGTGAGTTCGGTGTTGAAGCGTGCAATGTAGGCTCGGAGGGATTCCTCCCTGGTCTGCTTTACGTTCAGCAGGAATTCTGGCCCCCTTCTGAGCCTCCTGCTGGTCATAAACCTGTCCAAGAACTGCCTACCGAGCTCTTAGAAGCTGGTAACGGAGTTCGGATGGAGGTTGTGGAACCACTTTAGAGCAGTTCCCTTTAAGCTGGTGATGAACGTCCGGCACATGAAAGCATCCGAAGCTCCGTGAAGGGCCATCGTATGCTGGTAATGAGAAAGGTGATCTCCTGGATCTCCAGATCCGTCATAGAGAGTGAACTTGGGCACCATGAACTTTCTGGGCCTCTCTTCTGACATGATAGCGTGAGTGAACGGAGTGGCCAGTCTTCCGAGCAGCCTGGCTAGTTCGTCTTGTTCTGGAGGGTTCTGAGGTCCTCTCATGGTGACTGTCCGGTCTATTGACTCGGCAATTTCCTCTACCCTCCGCGGGTCTTTGACTCTGACATCTTGTGAACCCTCTCTGACAGCCTCGGCTTCAGGGTAGTAGGGTTGATTACGCCCTTCGGACGGAGGAGGAATCCGAACCGGAGGGACTGGTGCTGCATGATAAGGTTCCTGCGGTGCCGGCGGTGCTCCCGAAACCCTAGGAGTTGGGGCTCGAGTAGTGCTTCGGTAATGTACGTCGGGAACGAAAGCGGATGTTCCCCAGCCAGGAACTGTTGATGGCTGTGGATCTCGACCAGCGCGAGCAACGCCTGAGGGGTGCCCAGGCAGGTTAGTTAGAGCCTGCGCATGAGATTCAGCGTTCTCTATAGCAACAGGAGGTTGCGTTCCTGCAACGAAGTTGACCGGCGGGCTAGGAGAACCCATCGCTTGGTTCTGTGTAAGTGTCGCCAGTGTTCTAGTGATGGCAAGCAGTTGTTCCTGCACCAGTTCATTGTGTCGTTTTATTGCTTCGATCTCTTGTCGCATAGGATTGGCCGCTGGCCCCCTTGTGCGGGGAGCGGGCGGCTGACGTTGAGTGTTTTGCGCATTCTGAGCATTCTGTCGTGGTCGGAGATTTGGTGCCATGGTTTTCCGGTGGGGAAAAAGATGAGTTTTATGAGTAGAGCACTTTGGAGATTAGTTCGATTCCCATAGACGGCGCCAAACTGATGCTGCACTTTTTGACTCGCAATACGTGAGGGCTCCGTGACCTGTAGAACACTCAGAGAGATGATCAGAGGACCACCGGATTGGCTCCGGCGATAGCCGTTCCGATGCTTAAGTAAGTAAGGGAATTGAAAGACTGTATTGAAAGCCAAAGAGTGAGCATACAGCATAAGGCGTACCTTTAGGGTTTAATTTATAAGCCGTGGCTTTCCTAAGTTGGTTAGGATTCGAAACCATGAATATAGGGATTTGATCACCGGAGATTGCAGTTACCTTGCATAGAGATAACCATAGATGCCCTGAATATAGGGATTTGATTACTGGAGATTGCGGCTACCTTGCATAGAGATAACCATAGATGATAGTTTCCTTGTTGAAGACCGCTTCCTTATTCCCTGCTCGGCATCTGCTAAGGTGGTGACGAGTTCTGTAGTGTTGGTCTGAACCCTGTGACCTTGTTCTGGATATATATATATATATATATATATATATATATATGTTCGGCCACTTCCGACCTTGTATGATGATCTGGATGCTTGAGTTTTTCCTATTGGCTGAATGAGAATCATGTTGGCTGAGCATAGGTCGGATTGCGGTTACACGTGTCAGGTGTTGATTGGCCTGTTCTTTTATGGTATATCACTTATGAACCATCATCGCCCTCCAATTCAAGAAGCTTCTGGTGGTAGATTGCCAATAAAACTGTTGGAAGCTATGTCGATGATATGAAGAAGTGGCCAACTAAGATTGGCCCCTAGGCAGCCAATGTTTCCATGGAATCTGTTGGATCGCAAAACAAGGACACGCAAACTCGAAAGAGATTTCAACCAGCACGGAAAGGCATCATTTATTTTGTTGTTCCCGAGGTTTAGAAGCTCTAGCCCTCTGCAATTGGCCAAAGATTTTGGAACCGCCCCTTTGAAATTATTTCCATTAAGATCTAAAGTCTGTAATTGACAATTGATGGGAAAAGTCCCTGAAATATTTCCATGAAGATTATTTCCCTGTATATTTAGTACCTGAAGAGTCTGGGTTGTCTGCTCAATTAAACATGATGGTATTGCGCCCCTCAAATTATTGTTAGACAAGTCGAGAACTTGAAGCGAACTCCCTTTGCATATTGATTCAGGAATAACTCCGGTGATGTTATTGTTTGAAAGGACTAACCACGTAACATTGGTGAGGTAATTACCAATATCAGCTAGAATGGAATAGTTGAAATTGTTGCTGGAATAATCTAAGTAGTAAGCTAGTGGTGGTATTGGGATTTGTCCATGGAGTTGGTTGGAATGCAGATCAAGATCCAAAGTAGCATCGCCAAAACAATAAGGCTTTTGCAGATCCACTAGGAGATTGTGAGATGGATTCAAATAGGAGCGACCTTTACCCGCGAGTTCCCAGATCCAATTAGGTATTTCCCCACTAATTTGGTTGTTTGAGAGGTCCAAATAATCCATACCGGATTGGTTCTTTAAATTGGGAAATTGTTGTAGCTTGCAGGAAGCCAAGCTCAACCCAGTCAAACTGGGGAAGGAAGAATTACTGCCACTTGCATCAATTGACAAGCTGTTATACGCAAGGTCAAGCATAATGAGATTACCCAGCCTCTGAAATATTTCAAATTGCATGGTGCCACTGAAGTTGTTAAAAGAAAGAAGGAGGCTTCCAAGGCTTCCAAGTTCCAAGATAGACATGGGAATGAGTCCTCCTAATTTGTTATTACTCAAATCAAGAAGCTGTAATAGAGATGAAGATGCGTTTGGAAATTCAGGAAGTTGACCCTCAAATTGGTTCTGTTTGAGTATAATTTCTGACAATGACGAGATGCCAAAGAGAGACGATGGGACAGTCCCACCCACAGAATTTTCACTCAAGTCTATAGATGTAAGATTCACAAGGCCGTCAAAGTGACTCCAGGGGATGGTACCTGTTAAATTATTGCAACACAGATTTATGTAGATGAGACCATTTGGACATACGAAATGATGGAATTGGACCCGTAAACCTATTCACGGCCAAATATAAGTCGGTGAGATTTTTGGACATATGAAGTGATGGAATTGGACCCGTAAAGCTGTTTCCTGACAAATCTAAATAGACAATGTGGGTAAGTTTGAGCACTGAATCTGGAAAAAATCCCTCTAATTTGTTATTTCCTAAGTCAAGAACCTGCAGTGTTGGCATTTGGAAGATCCTTTCTGGCACTTTTCCATACAATCCACAAGAAAAGAGATGCAATTCAGTCAAGTTTGAGTAATCCGCAAAGAACTCAGGAACCCGAGCAGAGATATTGTTGTAATTCAGACGGATTAGTGAGAGAGACCGAAGATTCCCAAGGGATGAATCGATAGGGCCTGAAAGACTACAGAAAGACAAGCCCAATTCTTGCAGATTGGATAACGACGATAAGGCTTGAGTCCACTCGTGACGGTGGGCCGATATATTTACACGATCAAGATACAGCTGTTTAAGCTCCGTCAAATTGCGAAAAAGCAGCATTAGACTTGGGTTCTCTACAACCAGCCGATAATTATAAGAGAGGTCAAGGGTAACCAACCTTGTCATGCGCGAAATCTCGATTGGAATTTGCCCGCCAATAGAAGAAGAGAGTCATATTCAGGTATATCAAATTAGATAGCTTACCAAACCCGGACGGAATCTGAGAACCGTCCAAGTCATTGTAAGCCAAATTCAGTCTCTGGAGATAGTGTAGACTAAAGAGACTACTTGAATTATCGATTCCACCAGAGATTGACTCATCATTCAAGTCGAGATCAATAACATGACCCTCCTCATCGCACATTACACCGCCCCATTTGCAGCAATTCGTGCCTTCATTCCACGACCCCAGCTTGGGTGAATTTGAAGAACTGAATTTGAGGCTTTTCTTTAATTGGTGCAGCAGACTTCTCTCACGGTCTACACATTGGCTGTATACTGAAATGCTACTTCCGCAGCCGCAGGAGATTGAGAGTAAAATCAAGAAAAGCCTAACGAAGAGTGAAGTTCTCATTGTTTAGCAAGTAAGAGAGACAGAAGTGAAGAGGTGTTGTCTTGTTGGGACGCTGGCCTTATACTGCCGGGTTGAGTCATGATTTGACAATTGCCAATATGAAATTGACTCTTCAAGCCCTTGTAGTCGAGATGAGTGGCACCCGGTTTTTTTTCTTTTCCATGGGTGATGGAACGGGCCCAAAACTAGCCGTGTTCTTTGGGGTGTTTAGAAAACAATCACGAAAATTCTTGAAAACTAAAAAGGTAGGAACAGCCCAAAACTAGTCATTTTTATTTCCGAAATTGCATGGAGTAAATTTTATATAAGAAGTTATGTACTGAACAGTGAGATCGGTCGTCATATGTAGAGAAAAAAATCATTCTTACACTCCAGTGGTGCATGCCCACCTCATATTAAAATTTTGAATTAATACTTGTCATGATAGAATAGGTGGTTATTTGGGTCGGGTCTGGGGAAATCCTCTAAAATTTGAATTCAGACCCTTCAAATTTAAACAGATTTAGACCCGAATTTAGATCTGCTTCAACTAGACCTGGACCTGGATCAACTGGATCTGTGTTTTCGACTCCAAAACTCAACCCGTTATTATTATTATTTTTTTTAAAAAAATAGAAACTAAAATTCTCTATTTGGAGTAATCTAACTTGACTTTATATATAAAAGGTTTTATTGACCCCAATTATGTCGTTATTGATTAAAACTGTTTCATGTGATAACCAAAGGAAAGAAAAAGCCTAATGCAGAATTGAGCGTATTTAGAAAAAAAAAAAAGGAAAAAGGAAAGAAAAGAATCAACTAGGCAGGGTGTGTTTTTTGAACAGATTACATGGTCTACTGAAATCCTTCATCTCAGCTAGTGAACATAACAAAAGAAAATTTGAGATTTAACAACTTATGGTAGTGCAATGAAGAACACACCAAATATAAAGTTTACTTCCTTTTCATCTTTACCTTTCCCTAGTTAGGTGGTCAGACTATTTAATTCTCTAATTTACTTCCTTTTCCACCGCATATTATAATCCCAAAAACACGGTTGTTAGAAACTTTAGAGATTGAAAGACATCCTTTATTGGTAGTAGCAATCTTGATTTGATTGCACTCGGAAAATTTTGAAACGCAACGAAGAAAGAAACAATAACGAAGAAAAACACTCAACATTTAAGACTTGCGAGCGAGAAAGCTACACCTTGTTGGAATTTAAGTTGCACCTTTGACGGGTTCCAACTCCAAGGACTGCATGACTCAATGGTATTTCCTAGGCCTCGAAGCTTAGCTCTTTAATTTACAAGACAGAAATTAGAGAATGCCTCTTTATCATTATCAATACTATAAAACATATGCTTTTAGAATTTTCACTCTTTTGGGAGGGTTTCTTAGAAACATAAAATCTTAATTGTCATTAAAGTGTTGGAAAAGAGAAATAAAAAAAAAATTCAATGTGATAACATGGTGAGTCATGCCATATTGTAATCTACTGGCCCGGCAAAATGGACAGGTTCGGCGGGTTTTGGGCGGGTCAAGAATGGGTTGAATCAATATTTGACCCGTAATTAAATGGGTCAAATACGGGTTGGAACACATACGGGATCGGGTTAAGCCGAATCCAACCCGATTTTTTTTTCACTCTAATAAAAGAAATATTATTTTTAAATAACCACAATAATTGTTTTACTTTGAATTTCTTGAAAATCCAACAAAACACCATTACTAAAAGAAAGTTAAGAATACAATTAGAAAATTAACGGGTCGGTTCAGTTTCAATTTAAAATTGGAGTAAACCAAATCAACCCGAGAACCAAACTCTCACTATTTTTTTTTTTAAAAAAATTAATATGTATATATATGTGAGTATTATATATATTATACTATATATATATATGTGTGTGTGTGTGTGTATACATATTGTATTATATATATGTATGCTATATGTACATACTATATTATATCTATGTATGTATATATGTGTATATATATATGTTATTATATATGTGTATATGTATATATATATATATACTATATTATATATATAGTATATTATATATATGTATACAGTACATACATCTATATCTATATCTACATCTAAATATATATATATATGATACTATATATATATATATATGCCATGTATAATTACTTGAAACCACTTATTAGTATTTTTAAATAGTTGAGAGTTTATCAATTTTTAGAATGAGAGAGAGTGACTTTTGAGTTTTATAATTACCAAATTGCTTGTGAAGTACCCATTAGTTGTCATGACTATATATTGTATATGTTTTACTATTTTGTTCTTTCCCAAATGGAGATATATATATATATATATATATATATTCTTATACTATTTTGTTATTTTTTATTCTCAACCTGTCAAACACCCATATTCAATCTGTATTGACCCGCTAAATTGACGGGTTCCTTATTACCTAACTCGTTTATGACCCGCTAACTAAATGAGTTATCTATATCTATTAATTAGTGGGCGAGTTAGGGTGAGTTGACGGGTTTGAATAACATTTGCCACCTCTAGTCATTTATATAGAGATACAATTTGGCTAAACAAATTGAGAATACTTAGCATTACTTATCAACCAAAATAAGTGAATGTGGTTATCAATGATGTTGTTCTTTTCTGGTCAGAAGGTGTCCCATCCTTAGTGACTTGTCAAGAACTTGAGGTCCGAGGATCACCGAGAAGGCTCTGGTAGTAGCGGCTTCAATGATAAAGTCAATAAGAAATAAAGACAGTAATTCAAGAGAAGAATTGAATATAAATTGAAAGTGTATCTTATTGCCTTATTTGTAGCCTGTAGATCTCCTAAGTTGAGTAGGATTAAGAGTCGTAAAAATAGAGATTTGAAGATACCCTAAAAATAGTAGTTGCTATATCGAACTCTGTTTCTCTATTATGAGGTCGGTAAGATATGGAAGACAGTACTAGGTTTTGAATCTAATGCCTCTGAACCTTCTGTACCTAGTTAACTTGGATAGAAATAACCTATCCTGATCTGTAACCAGAAGAGCTCTTTATAGACACGTGTCATCCCAGGATATGGTTGTCAAATTACAGTATATCAGTTACTCCCTCCCGAGCCTTAGTTCTGTAACATACTCAAAACTGAGGTTAGGGTTTCTGAGACGTTACACGTGTGGTAGTCATAAATGCGTTGCTCCGTATTCCAAAGAGATAGCCGTTGATGTGACTTTATTATATCAATCGCTAATTGGATTTATGAGGTTATCATTGCCTCAACTGTCACAGTGGTTCAGAGGCGATGCCCCTCACATGAATACCAGTTGGATTAATATAAAACAAGGGCAGCATATTACTATTCCCCTTTTCAACACTTTAGCATTCTGAGAGCTTTCAAACCGTAAGAGAGAATTTTTCACTTTGAATACTTCAATTTGTAAGAGAGATCTTTAGTAAGGCAAACCCTGGCGCCTCAAGAAGATCAACTCCGATCAAAGTCTCGGTCAGGTTCGGTTCCAAAAACATTCCCTGAATTCTTTTCAACTTCTTTTTTTCTTTTCTTGTACTCTTCTTCATTTTCTGTTTAGACCATGTTTGCCTCTGACACTTAGTCAAGCACTACTAATGAAATCATAGATCTTCAGGGAGTATATGAATAAGTAGAAGTAAATTTAATTAGTAGCCCTTCGAAAAATGTTGAAAACAAATCTATTGATAGTCCAGTTCTGAGGTCTGAGTTCTGAGTTCTGAGGTCCGGATAGTTGAGGCTTTCATGGAGCCCAGGAAGATAGGTGGAGAAACTTCTAAAATATCCCACAGAAGGGAGGAGGGTGAGAGCGCCATGACTAAGAGCATGATAGGCTGCTCTAAAGGCTACTTTTGATTTCCCTAGAAACGTGTCCTGTAAGGTACCAGGACATATAGACTGTCCCTCTAGTATCCAACAATGTGAGATCTGTGCTTACCTTGAATGGTTTAAGATAGGGATTGGATTTCCCTTCCAGCCTTTTATTAGGGAATCTTTTAGTTGGTTAAAGATTTGCCCAATTGACCTGAACATAAACAGTTGGAGGCAATTACTAGGTTCCATAGTTTTGGGTTATCTGAACGGCGTCAAGGTAAATCTCCCTCTAATTAGGAGTACTATGGATCTGAAGTACCTAAGGTCGGAAGGCATGTTCTACATGTCTTTTGATAAGGCATTCAAACCCTTTTCCTCTGTACCCTCTTCTAATAAGACTTGGAAGAAATGACACTTCTATGTCAAAGGAGGCTGGGAGTTCGAGGATTTCGATAGCTAAGTTTCAACCTTCCAATGTAAGGCTGGTATTAAGGGTGAGCCCCCCTTTTTTTCTGTCCCCGATCTCTTATTTCTATGTATTTTGATTTAACTCATTTTGTCTATGTAGATAAGACGACATAGAAGAGGTCGATCTTTACTTTTGACCTCTAGAGGAAGTATAAGAAACTTCTTCAAACCAACGACTGTTCGCACGAAGCCATTCTCACCCAAAGAAACCTAATGGACGATGGGCTGGTGCAGGATCACACTGCGAGCTTGAAGAAGTCCCTGGTCACCAAATGGGTGCCAAGGAAGAAGAAGAAGATTGGGGAGAGTTCATCCTCTATCGAGCCTCCCCCTCTAGAGAAGAGAAGGAGACTAATCTCCAACTCCTCCAAAAGAACTGTGTCAGAGGATTTGGGAGTTTCTTCAGCTCAGGGAGGCCTTTTTGCCCCCACTGCCTTACGTACTTAAGAAGAGAAAGGGGAGGGGCAAATCTATTATCGCCTCTTCAGGGCTTGATGACTCTGGTGTGACAACCATGAAGAAGGCCTATGAGAATTCTTGGGCAACAGGCCCAAGCAAATTCACAAGACTGAAGTCCCAAAAGATAGCCAAGGACTTGATGGCTATTCACATGAGGGTGAGTTTTCCATCGTTTTCCTTGTTTTCTATATTTTTCATATATTCAACTTTTACTTGATTGTTTTTGTTTTGTGTTGTTTGTGCTTTTCAGGCTGGCCATGGTTTGGCAGCCATTATGGACTACCCTGAGAATCCCGAGCAGATTAACACCCTCCGATCTAAGCTCGATGAGGCCAAATTTCAGCTAGGGATGGAGCAATCTTCGGTGGTGGCTATCGAGGAGAAACTGAAAGAGGCCGCCAACTCCTACTCCATTTTGGAGTTTGAGAGGGATGCCCTTGCTACTGTGCTGGAAGACCTCAAATGGAGGTTTCCAGATTTTCATGTTGCTTCTATCAAGAAGGTTCAGGACACCATTGAAGCTGTCAAAACTCAAACTGAGGTGGATCTGAAGGCTAAAGTCCAGGATCTGAGGGGTGAACTAATTAAGTATGGATACCAAACCTTCAAGATGAAGCTCCGTAAAAAGTATTCTGATTTGGATTTGACTGGAATAAATGATATCAAAGTCTCCCAAGCTAAGATTGATGCACCAGATACTGATAACGAAGAAGAGGAAATAGATCTAGAACTCCCTCAAGTCACCCCATCAGAGACTGCCGAGCTAACAACAGAGTAGACTTGGGATTGTTTGTATATATATATATATATATATATTATCTTGTAATTTTCTCATTTTTTAGGCTAATATATGAAATTTTGATCATTCTAGAACTTGTGTCTTGCTTGATATCTTTGTAATATATTTGACTTCAAGATAATTTCTTTAATATCCAAGCCAGTAGAAAATATAAGCTATTTTAGAAACTCCAAAGCACTCATAAGGTATTTTAGAGGTCTTAATAATGGGATATACAGAACCATGACACTTATAAATAAAATAAGGTTTCTCAAGCGTTTACATACTAATAATTCATAATATACAAACCTACAACACTTATAAATAAAACAAGGCTTTTCTTAGATGTCTAAGGAGTGAGAAAATGGACCAGACCCATTACACTTGTAATGAATACAATGTCTTGAAGGGTCTATACATTTATTTAAATGGACCAGACCTATAATACTTGTAATGGATACAAGGTTGTTAAAGGTTGTTAAGGGATCTGTACATTGGTTTAAATAGCCAGACCTGTAACACTTGTAATGGATACAAGGTTTTTAGGGGTTTGTACATTGGTAAAATGGACTAGACTTATAACACTTGTAATGGATACAAGGTTTTTAGGGATCTGTGCATTGATTTAAATGGACCAGACTTGTAACATTTGTAATAGATACAAGGTTTTTAGGGGTTTGTACATTAGTGAAATGGACCAGACCTGTAACACTTGTAATGGATGCAAGGTTTTTAGAGATCTGAGCATTGATTTAAATGGACTAAACCTGTAACACTTGTAATGGTTTTTAGGGGTCTGTACATTAATTTAAATGGACCAGACCTATAACACTTGTAATGGATACATGATTTTTAGGGGTTTGTACATTAATTTGAATAGACCAGACCTATAACACTTGTAATGGATACAAGGCTTTTATGGGTCTGTACATTGGTGAAATAGACCAAACCTGTAACACTTGTAATGGATACAAAGTTTTTAGAGATCTGTGCATTGATTTAAATGGACCAGACTTGTGACATTTGTAATAGGTTCAAGGTTTTTAGGGCTCTATACATTGATTTAAATGGATCAGACCTGTAACACTTGTAATGGATACAAGGTTTTTAGAGATCTGTGCATTGATTTAAATGGACCAGACCTGTAACACTTGTAATGGATACAAGGTTTTTAGGAGTCTGTACATTAATTTAAATGGACTAGACCTATAACACTTGCAATGTATACAATGTTTTTAGGGGTCTGTACATTGACTTGAATGAACCAGACCTATAACACTTGTAATAGATACAAGGTTTTTAGGGATCTGTACATTGACAACAAGCTCTGAAGTGAATCAAAAGTAGCTTTATTATTGATAATACTTGTGTAAGTGCTCAATTTTCTAAGGTCTGGGTACATGCTTTCCAGTTGAATCTTCCAACCAATAAGTTATAGGTTTGATAATCTTGGTTACTTTGTAAGGTCCTTCCCAATTAGGGGAGAGTTTTCCTATGGTGGGATCTTTAGTGTTTGGAAACACCCTTCTCAAGACGTGATCTCTGAGCTGGAAATTAATTGGTTTTAACACTTGGTTGAAACATTTAGCCATTCTCTGTTGGTAGGCCTTAATCCTGATTCGAGCTTGTTTACGTCTTTCTTCTAGAAGGTTGAGATTTTCTACAAGTTGTTGGCCATTAGTTTCTTGGTCAAAGTAGTTTCTTTTAAGGGTCGACATGCCAATTTCAACAGGAATGATTGCCACGGTGCCATAGGCTAATGAAAATGGTGTTTTCATAGCTGGGGTTCTTTTAGTAGTTCGATAGGCCTAGAGCACTCCAGGGAGCTCTTCGACCCATCTTCCCTTGGCTTCCTCCAACTTTCCCTTTTATTGCTTCGAGAATAGTACGGTTGGCAGCCTCGTCTTGCCTATTAGCTTGAGGATGCCCTAGAGAGGAGAAGTGGTGACTGATGTGTAGGTCTTTACAGATACCTTTCTGGTAAACTGCGCCCCATTGTCTGAAATAATGACTCGGGGTATACTAGACATGCATATAATATTTTTCCAAGTGAAGTTCTTTACTTCTACCTCTATGATGTGGGTCAATGGTTTAGCTTCTACCCATTTAGAGAAGTAGTCAATGGTGACTAGAAGGAATTTTCTATTCTAAGGGGCTTTTGGCCGTGGCCTTACAATTATCATTCCCTATTGGGTAAAAGGCCAATAACTCGCAATAGGGATGAGTTCATGATGAGGTTGATGTTGGTAAAAAGTGAAACGATGACATATGTCACATTTTTGAACATATTCCTTAGCCTGCTTTAGCATACTGGGCCAGTAGTAGCCTGAGTTAGTGCTTGGTGAGCTATGATCCTACCATCGTTATGGTTGTCACAGATCCCCTCATGTATCTCAGCTAGGACGTAGTATGCCTCTTTTGGAGTTAAGCACCGTAGGAGGGGCTGTATGTAAGACCTTCGGTAAAGTTTTTCTTTAAGAATTAAATACCGAGCTCCCTAATTTGAATTCTTCTAGCGTGATTCTTGTCTTCTGGAAGTGATCCTTTCTTTAGGTACTAGATGATGAGAGTCATCCAATTATGATATTGTTCTAAAATTTGAAGAGATTGTACTACTTCAATACTAGGTTTTGATTGGTAGGATATTTTTACCACTGAATCATTTTCTAACTTGAGATGGGAGGCCATATTTGCTAAAGCGTCTGCCTTGGAGTTCTGGTTTCTTTTAATCTTCTGAATAGTAAATTTGTGGAAAGACTATAGAGATCTGAAAATGAGGATAAATTTTTTGTTTTTGCCGGTAGGGCACTATACATGCATCATTTGTCGATAGGGCACTACATATGCATCATTTAGGTATAATTCATATTTAGAAGCATATTTTGAGTGTGTCATAGAAGAGAAATATGCTTATAATATTAAAATACACCTCTTGAAAAAATTTGAGCCTGTTTGGAGATAGTTTAAAAAATTGGACCAAAAGGGCATCCCAAGTGGCCTGGGTGGATCCGGCCACAGGAGAAAATTTATTTCTTTGAAAATTTTTATTTAAAATAATTTTAAGAACTTTGGTTAAAGAAAAATATCGAATTGAGGCGTTTCGGGACGAGTTGTAGTGTAACGGGGCCCGGATTCATTAAAGGCAAAAAGGTTATTTTGCCTCTTTGCCCCTTGACTATAAATACAACCCTTAGATTCAAAAAAAAAAATCATATTTTGGTCTGGAGAAGAACAGAATACGCACAGGGAGAGAGAGGGGAAGAGAAAACCTAGGTTTTCCAACATTCAAACTTCCAAAACACACTCTAGGCTTGGATTTTCACAAAGGTTCCTTCTAGGAAGTTGTTCCTCTCAACAAGAAATATATTCTCACCGATCGGTTTGACTGTGCAGCAAACACAACTTCCTTGGTTTGAGAAAAACCATTCTAGGTATGATACCTTTCTAAGTTAGGAATAGATTTGAGTTTTCTTGCCTATCTATGTATTGATTGAATGATTTAGGTGTTTACTTGATGTTAGAAAATCACTTAGGTGGTAGTTGCCTTGAAAACCTAGAGTTGATTATTTATGTACTTGTGTGTTCTTTGTTATTCTTTGGGAATTTGGTAAAGTGATGAACATGTAACTTGTTAGAATGTGTGATTCATTGTGTTCTAGCTTATGTTCATGTAGAGAAACTCTTGTGGTTTGAGAGTTACGAATTATTCCATGAGTTGGTAGCTTGTGTATTTGTATTTCCTTTGAGAAATTGTTAAAATGATGAACATGAGACTTGATCATATACTTAATTCATTGAATTGTGACTTATATTCATGTAGATAAAGTATTGTCAATTTGAAGTTATGTTTTACTTTATGAAAGAGGCATATTTTTAAGCCATGCTCCATGTGTTGATGAAATGTTTCATTGAATTGCATAAGAATGAAACCAAAGCATGTTAGCATAGTGTGAATCCTTGGAGGCATGGCGTGAGTTGAGCACTTGGTGCTATGCATTATGAGGGTGTAGATCCTGTAGTGAAAAACCCAAAATTGGCCATTGGTACTCATGCCAACGGGGACAGACCGTGAAGTGAGACATAGAGTGGTACTCGATGGACCAACGGGAGCGATCCGTGAAACTGAGACATAGGGTGTGGCATAGAATTTGCATGTGCATGTTATGCATATCACCTTTGCATTGCATTGATGAATGAGTAGATATATAGCTTTTAAAATGTACACTTGCACATGTCACGCCTTAAATTTATTCCTAGCATTAGCATTGTGTGATACCAGCAGTTGAGCTGACCCATTCGTGGAATATTATATTACAGACGAGACTCCCGGTACTTGAAGACTTGATGAAGTCTTGAAGGATGAAGGGGGAGGTGGACCATGGAGAATTTTTGGCCCTTGGGGCATATTTTGATGTTGTACAAGGGCATAAGCTCTAAACCATATGAAATGATGTTGTAGAAGATTTGTGTATTATGAAAAGAATGGAAAAGACCTTATATGTTGTAATGAATATGATGATGTGACCTTTAAAGTTCAAGCATATGCGTAGGTGTGATGAATTGTATATATTTAAATAGTGTATATTTAAATTCAATGAGATTGTGGCCATCGAGTGGGGATGGAATGTGCAAACCCGTAACTATAAAATGTATCATGTATATTAGGTGGGAAAAAGACTTAGAAAATAAAGGAAGTTATGTCAAAATTTTAGTGAAATTAAGGGGGGAAAAAATTAAGTGTGTGAAGTACCATTTAAATAGGTAAGAAAAGTGCTCAAAATGGAGGGTTAGAAACCTTTGGGAAATGGGCTAAAAATAGAAGAAAAGTGGCTTGAAAAACTTGGAAAAAAATTTTGAAAATAGAAATTTGCTTATAGCTATGAACAGTAAAAATGCAGAAACAAGAAAAATTGCTTGCAGTCGCTACAGTGAAACATGACTGACATGCCCCAACCGCCCAGTCGTGCGCCCTCGCGCTCGTGCCGTGCCTACCCACTTGCGCGCGCGCCCACGGCCATACGTAGCCTGCCTGCTGCCCAACCATGCCTTTCCCAGCTTGACACCCTCCTTACACCAGGCCTTTAGCCACTTTTTGAGCCATGTTTGGGAACTTTTTTGGACTATGTTTGGGCACCATATTGGGCCATGTTTGGCCACTTTTTGGGATATTTTTGGTAACATTTTTGGGTCATGTTTAACCACTTACATGAGCCATGTTTGGCCCCCTTTCCTTAGACAATTTTTGGTGGGCTTTTTGACCCATACTTGGACTATGCCTTAGGGCATTTTGGGGCCCATTTGGGCCATTATCCCAAGGCATTTTTAGAAATGTTTTGAGACTATTTTGGAGCCATTTTTGAATATGACTTAAACTATTTTAAATATTAATTAGGAGAGAAACTTGAGCAACATTAGGGGACCATTTTGGTTGAGTTAAATGGCAAGTCTTCACTTAAAATTTTGGAGAAACATGGGGGAAGAAATGCATAATTAATTGAATTCACCTTAATGACCTTTCCTTTACCTTTCTTATTTCATTTCACTCATTCCCCGGGTTAGTGAAAATTCGGGGCGTGACAAAAACCGCTTTAGTATTCCACCAGCTTTGAGTATCTGGTCATTCTGTTATCCTTGGTAAAATATTCTTTCAAAACTTGACTAATTACAAGTTGAGAGTCAGAAAATGCGTCAAGGTCCAGAGCTTTGTATCCTAGAGCTAATTTCATTCCAAGGATAAGTGTCTCGTACTCAACTTCATTGTTAGAGGCTCTAAATCCCAAACTAACGGCTTTTTTTGTTACGATCCCATCAAGGGACTGAAGTATTATATACCTACTCCAGAGCCCTTGTTTGTAGATGAACCATTAGTGTAAAATAGCCACACCGAAATGTCTATAGTGGTTTGAGTTTTTGAATGCTGCATTCCCATGAATTCTGCTATAAAATCTACTAATACTTGAGCTTTGATAGCAGTCCATAGAACATAGGATATGTCAATTCTCCCAGTTCTATTGACCATTTGACTAGTTGTCCCGAAACTTCGGGTTTATTTAGGACTAATTTTAAAGGATAGGATATAGGGATTATGATAGGATGGGTTTGAAAGTATGGTCTGCGCTTTCGAGTAGATATTAGCAAGGCTAATGCTAGTTTTTCAATTTTGAAATACCTTGTTTCAATGTTTAGAAGTGCTTTACTAACGTAGAAATTAGGTCTATGAATTCCTTTGTCTTCCTTAACCAATGTAGAGCTGATGGCACTTTCTGATACAACTAAGTACATGAGTAGTTTTTCCCCTGACACTGATTTTAAAAGGAGTTTGGGGGAGGCTAAGTATTGCTTGTGTTGTTGGAAGGCCTCTTCACATTCAAAGGTCCATTCTAGGGCCTTACTTCCCTTTAAGGCTTTAAAGAATAGGAGGCACCGATCCATAGATTTAGAGATAAACCTATTCAATGTTGCTATCATTCCATTTAGCTCTTAAATATCTTTATCAGTTTTAGGTGATTCTAGTTCAATCAGAGCCTTGATCTGTGAGGGGTCTACCTCAATTCCTCTTTGGGAAACTACGAAACCCAAGAATTTTCCTTCTGCAATCCTGAAGGTACATTTTAATGGGTTAAGTTTCATTCTGTATTTCTTCAGGATGTTGAACATCTGTCTCAAGTGCTGGATGTGGTCACCCTTTCGAACACTTTTGATGAGCATATCATCAATGTAGACTTCCATTGTATCCCCAATCTAGAGGCCAAACATTTTTTTTATAAGCCTCTAGTACATAGCTCCAATGTTCTTCAAACCGAATGACATCACTCTATAACAATAGAGACCTTGTTCTGATATGAAAGCTGTTTTCTCATAGTCTGGAGGATACATTTGAATTGAATTGTACCCAGAGTAAGCATCCATGAAACTCATGAGTTCGTGACTTACCGTAGCATAAAAAAGTTACTCAATTCTAGGAAGAGGAAAGCTGTCTTTAGAACAAGCTTTGTTAAAGTCAGTATAATCAACGCAAATCCTCCACTTGCCATTCTTCTTTTTTGCAAGAACTATATTGGAGAGCCATTTTGGGTAGAACACTTCTCTTATCATTCTAGTATTAAGTAACCTCTGAACCTCTTTATTGATGATCTTTTGATGTTCCGGGGAAAATGTCTTCATTTTTTATCTTACTGAAGGATGGTTTGTATTTGTCATCAGCTTGTGAGAGATGAAATCAGGATCTATTCTCTCCATATCTCTGGTTTCCCAAGCAATTACCTAAAGGTTGGCCTTTAGGAATTCAATAATATCCTCTTGCTCCGAAGGAGACAGAGCTAAGTTAATGTGTAAGTACTTTCCCTATTCTTTAGTGCTGAAGAGTACTTTGATAGGCTGCTCTATTGGTTTGATCTTGTTGTCCTTCCTCTAAGACTTAGTAGCTTGTCAATCTCGGAAGGATATTCTATTGCCTCATGAAGATTGGAAGATGAGGAACCTTCATTTTCATGAGGGTACTATAATTATTATTTCGAAGGATTTTTTTTTTTAGTATGAGGGCATGACATTCTCGGGCAGTGGGTTAACAACCTTTGATGGTAAGAATTTTACTGTTGTAAACATATTTCAAGCATTGATGGAGGGTTGAAGTAACTGCTCCCATCTGGTGGATCCAGGGCCTCCCAATAATGACATTATAGGGAGATTTAACGTATAAGACCATGTATTCAAAGATCAATGTCTTCTGGTCGTCTTCCTCTTTTATCATGGTCGGTAGGTCAATTCTACCCATTGGGACGCTAAGATTCCCATCGGATCCTGCCATGATAGAAATGGTAGCTCTGATGTCATTAGAGTCGAGTTTTATGTGTTTGAAGGGTTTATAGAATAATACGTTGGTAGAACTTTCAGTATCTACGAGAATCCTTCTAATATCAAAATTAACAATTTTGAGCGAGATGACAAGAGCATCGTTGTGAGGACAATTATTCCAATAAGGTCCAATTCGGAGAACTGGATTTGAGGTTTTGACTTTACCTCTTTCTCAATGGTCGAGATATGGATGATATAGGGCTCTGCCCTTGCCTCTCCGAGCATATATTTTCCTGGCTCGGTTAGACGTCCGTATCATTGTATTGTCAATATAGAGTACGAAGATGACTTGATTGTTTTGTTGTTGCTAATCATTCCAAAGTTCCCTCTATTCAGGCCTTTGCTCCTGCCTTCTTTGAGGAGGTCTTTTATGACAGGAGTTCTGCCTCCCGTCTTGGCAGACAAACTCTCTTAGTCATCTTCTCCCAATAAGATGCCCTATTTACTACTTCAAAGCCGTGCACTCCTCAGTTGTATGCCCCTACTCTTTATGGAAATCACAATACTTGTTCTGATTCCTAGAGTCGAAGTGACTCTTTAGTGGCTCCAACCACCTTAAGTTTTCATGAGTCTAGATATGTTGGAATATGTGGGTAAGAGAGGCATTCAGAGGGGTGTAAGTCCTATACCTTCCAAAGTTAGAATTGTTCTGGGCTCTGCGTGTTATTCTCTTCTCGGGACTCGTGATCCTCTTATTGTTGGCGTTGTTATCCCTCTTCTAAATTTACTCATCCTTTTGAGTTTGTTCTTTAACTTTCGGCAATGAGGTTTTTGTATCTCTGAGATTAATATACTTCTGTGTTCTATCCACGAGTGCTGTCATATCAATAGGAGGGTTCTTGGTCAAGGAATTTGGAAGTGTCTAAGCCCAAGGCCTGAAGTAAAGACGGCCACTAGAAAACTTGAACTATAATCGGTTATCTCTGTGAGCTCGATATTAAAACGAGCTATGTACTCCCAAAGTGATTCTCCCTTTGCTTGTTTTATAGTTAACAAGAATTTTGGTCATTTTCTTAACTACCTGCTCGTTAAGAATTGGTCAAGAAATAGCTTGATGGGCTCATAAAAGTTGCTGATCGATTTCTGGGGAAGATTATGAAACCATTTAAGGGTGGTACCCTTTAGGCCAATTACAAACGTGCGACACATGAAGGCATTAGTAGTCCCTCGTAGAGCCATTGTGTGTTGATAGTGAGATAAGTCATCTCTAGGGTCCTCAGACTCGTCGTAAAGAGTGAATTTTGGAACAAAGAAAAAAAAAATCTTGGGTCGCTCCTCTATCATTATGCTAAAGGTAAATGGTGTGGAGAGCCTACTGAGCAATTTACTTAGCTCTTCTTTTCTTGAGGGACGTGAAATTCTTTGGTTGAGACCGTTGATTTTGAGAGTCTGCTATCTCCTTTACCCTCTGAAGAACTTTAGGCAGGACTTTTTGTGTGATCGGCACCCGTTATTGGTCTTGTCTCGTGCCTCTAGGTTAGTAGGAGGATGTTGTTCTCCCAAGACTAGAAGGACTGGAATCCAGGGAGGTTGGAATTCCTGTGGCGTTGGGTTGACTTCGGAGGCCGTTGAAATTGGTATCCTCTTTCTGCTTTGGTAATGGACAGCAGGATGAAATGTGAGCATTCCTCTCCTTATAACTATTGATGATTGGGGATCGGTCCCCATATGAACAGTACCATAGGGGTGTACCTGTTGTATGTTAGGCAACTCATCATTGTGAGATCCTCCGCCCGTGGTACTGGCAAGAGGCTGAGGTCCTCCGCAAACAGCATTAGTAGGAGGAGGAAGGATCACTCCGTTGGTTCTGAGCTAGTGAAGTCAGAGCTTGTAACATGGCAATGAGTTGTTCTTGCATCTGATCGAACTGCCGTTGAATCTAATCAAGCTACTGTTGTAAACGAATGGGTGTTTGTCCCTTTCCTCTGCCAGCAGGAGGCTGATTCTGAGGGTTTTGGGAGTTCTTTCAAGGATGAAGGTTAGGAGCCATTGACTTTTGGAAGAAAAAGACAATAGATTTGTTGTTTGAAGAAAAACTAATAAGAACGATTATCGTTCTCACAGACGGCACCAAGCTGATGTTTCTCTTTTTTGGTCGGAAGGCATCTTGTCCTTAGCTACCTGTCAAGAACTTAAGGTTAGAGGGTCACCGGGAAGGCTCCGGTGGTAGCCGTTCCGATGATAAAGTCGGTAAGAAATAAAGACAATAATTCAAAAGAAAAATTGAACATAAATTGAAAGTGTACCTTATGGCCTTATTTATAGGCTACAAATCTCCTAAGTTGAGTAGGATTAGGAGTTATGAAAATAAGGATTTAAAGATATTTTGAAGATAGTAGTTGCCATATCGAACTCTATTTCCCTTTTATGAGGTCGGTAAAATATAAAAAATAGTGCTAGATTTTGAATCTAGTGCCTCTGAACCCTTCGTGATTGGTTAATCTCGATAAAAATAACATTTCCTGATCTATATCCCGTAGAGCTCTTTACAAACACGTGTCATACCTAGAATACAGTTATTAAATTTCAGTATATCAATCAACATATTATAATTTTTTTGAAGTATACTAGTTTGGAAGTACGTGCATTACATGTCGAAAGTGTATTCATTTTTTTTGGATATTTGTATTATAAAAAGTATTATTACATAATAATCTTAACTCATTCTCATGCCTCCATCAAAACTAAATAGTAACAAACAACAAAAAAAGCATATGGCCTGAATTTGATGCACATATTCGACATGCAGTAAGATTATGCTTTCAATAGTTCCAAAATGAATTAATCTGAAAAAAAAAAGAAAAAAAGTGGCAAGGTGAAATCCTATCATTGTTCTTACTTGTAAATAGGTGGTAAACAAATAAGAATAAACTCAACAAAAGCAAATTGAAGCAGAAAAAAATATTAAATCATTTAAAATATTAAAATAAATTGAAATAGTAGACTAAAAATCTAATTTTTCTCAATTTTGTTCTTCTTTTTCTTGAAATCTTAGATCATTTCGTCATCTTTCTCAATTTCTTGTTTCTTGTTTCTTGGTCTTTTTTTTTTTTTTGTCGCTTTTTGTATGTCTATTAATAAGTTTTATTTGTTAATTCTTCTTACTTGTGTATAATATATGCCTCTATATTTTTTCCATGAAGCCATTTATATCATAATTTACATTGATGCATGTTAATAATAGTTTGTAACAAAGGTTTAGATGTAAACATTGTTTATTGTATAACTTATTTTCTGTTCGAGATTGATGTCATGTCATATGGTGGGCTAACTATATGATATTATCCGTGCCTGTTTGGGTCTTTTATCTATTATGTGACGTTTGAAAGACTATTTTTTAGCTTAATAATTTTTAAACATAGATTGTATTTTTACTTTCTTCTTTTGATTTAATTTTTTTTGACAAGACTCATGATTTTAAATTAAATAGATTATTTTAATTTTTGTTATTCTTTATTTTTTATATTTCTCAAATAATATTGAATTATTAATTTTTTTATGAATTAATAAGGAATTAGAGTATCAAACAATAAACACAAAAATACAAAAGAAATTATTGGTTGGATGTTTATATGATGTTTCTTCATACAAAAGAGTATGAACGAACACCATTATAAGTCAAATTAAAAATAAAGTTAAATTAGAAACATGTTATATATGCCTCTATCTACACAAATAATATTTATACAACTACTTTCATACTCATTGAATTTAAAATATATAATTAAACCTCTTTAATCTAAATAAAAAAAACTCTAAAAGCAAATAGATAAGATATCTTAAAACGCAATATTAGTTATTGATCAGAGCAAATCAATTGTAAAGAGAATATGAATCAAAGCAGGCAGTGAATAATAAATGAAAAAAAATAAATTTCACTTCACTCTCTATACTTTTTCTTTAGGATTCTTTAACTATTTGATTTTACTTTTCCTTCTTTCTTTTTCTTTATTTTTTTTTTTTTTCTAATTTTTTAGCACACCTAATGATTTTCTTTCATTCTAAGTTCCAGAATCACAGATACAGAGATGTATTATTTGTGGAACGCCATATATGATATTTGACAACTCTTGAGTTTGAGCATTTACGGAAATTTTGATTATGTGTTATCTAATTTCATTAAAGTATCCCTAATTGATTAGAAATTTGTAATTAAATTATAAGGTGGACTTTTTTTTTAATATAAATTTATTAGAAGGTGAAATCTCAATTTAATAACTTGTGTCCATCCATTTTGAATTTTACTTTCTTCTTTAATTATCTTAAAAGATTAATATAGAACCCCACGGGACAAAAATTGTGCCAAAAAAAAAAAAGAAATAAATTTTTAAAAAAATCAACAATTTTAGAATTCTTAAACAAAAAGAAGTAATCTTAAAACCAATAACTATTTGACTTCAATTTAAATGATTTTTATTTAGGACTCTTAACTATTTGATTTCACTTTTTTTTCTTCAATTTTTTCATTTTTCTATTTTTTTGTACATGTTTTTTTTTTAGGATTCTAAAACCTATATAGTAGATTGGATTTAGATGGACGAAATAGATGTGAAAATTAAAACAAGAAACTAGAATAAAGAGCTCTATAAGAGTTATACCAAAAAGTAAAAGAGAAAAAATAGGAAAATCCTTAGAAAATCCTTTCTATATGTAGGACCTCTGTTTTATTGTGCTTTTATGTCACATCTTGAAATCAAGGAGGGTCGGGGGGTGAGGTGAGTAACCCCAATTCTAAAGCACTCTAAGGTCAAATAATTAAATATAAAAGATGTTCATTTGCCCTTATTTAATTTACATAATCCATTATAGGCAAATCGGGTGGTGAAAAGTCGGTCCAAAAGCCAAACCAACAAAACTGGAAGAGAGGTGGTTAGGTCCCTCTCTGAGTGCCGATTGTCATGTTGAGAGGGGGGGAGGGGTTTCCACCTTCTAGTGCGAATCGGCACATACGTATGCTGATCAAGCTTGGTCCTCTACTTTGGCCTGTTTAGAAAAATCCTTCATATTTTGGTTACTTTTCTTGATTCAACCTAATTTTTAAGAGTCTTAAACATTCATTTTCATTTCATTCAACATTCATAGAATAACCTAACATTCATTAAACATCTATTTTCACTTTCATTCATCAATAAGCAATACTTCAAATTTTAAGTTCAAGTTCCATTTTTCACAATTCTAACAACTCAAGTCTTTTGTAATATTTACATCACCATCAAGCTTCTAGATTATACACATTTAGACTACAAAATACTTAGCCTATTCCATGGAAATATACATTCAAACAAGTTTCCAAAAGAGTTCATGATGTTCAAGTAAACAAAAATAGGGGTCTTCCTAAAAGTGTCTTGGTAACAAGTCTTCAATTTGTGGCCGGTTCCTTGTCCTCTTTTGCATTTAGTAGGAGTCAGTACAACAACTCCAGTATGTAATAACCTCAAAAAAAAAAATTTTTTTTTTTTAAATAAATTTTGTTGGTTATTATTATTATTATAATTTGTTGTTGTTGTTATTATTATTATTATTAATTAAAATGTGTATAAGTATGCATGGTGTGTGTGAATGTACATGTATATATATTATATGCATTTAAATATGTATATATATAGGTTTATATATATATATATATGTGTGTGTGGCTGTAGTGTATACAGCCGTATGTGTGTGGACTGCTCAGTGTGTGTGAGTGGACTGCTCAGTGTATATGTGTACGAGTGCTGGTGTGTGTGTGCATTGAGAGAAAAATATAAAAATATATATATATATCAACACAATGTCAACTTTGCATTTAATGCAAAGTTGCATTGGTGAAGGAAATGGTGGCTAGAGCAGTAGGGCAGGTCACGAACAGGGAGGCTGGTTGTAGAGAGGTAGCGTGAGGGTGTGAACATGTATATGTGTGTATACATATATGCACATTGGGCTTGAGAGAGAAAGCAAGAGAAAAGAAAATCAAACAGTTAGAGAAAAACTAAGAAGGAGAGAGAGAGTCTTGGTGACCAGAGGTTGAAGAAGGAAGGACCAGTAACCAGAGAGAGAGCAAACCAGAAAGTTGGTAAAAACTTTATTTTCTCTCTCTTAAACTCCCTCTATGTGAATGATGTATTTTTAACATGTTAATTTGTATGGATTCGAGGACCTTGTAGAGTGTAAAACATAGATTATTTTGCAAAAAGAATGGGGAAAAACAGTCTAGAAATCTGAGAGAAAATGTAAGTTGCAGGTTTAGTGATAATTTCGGCATTTTGGATTCCAATGCATGAAACCTTGTTATTTGAATGAAAGACCAATCCTTATAGATGCAGAAAACAAATGGAAAAGAAATGGAGTCAAAACGGTTGAAAAATCAAGCTAGAAATCTAGAAAAAAACCAGTTGGCCAGAATCTGGGTTTGGGGTGACCAGAGCCACGGTATGGGCCATTTCGAGGGGAACAAATGGGTGAAAGAGAAAACCGAGGTTAGGGATGGAATCTACAGGGAAACACATTTTGAAAACCTTGAAAAGTCGCCGGAGTTGGGTCGCCGTCACCGGAGATGGCGACGGAACCCTACTGGTGCATCGCCGGATTTCGTGAAGACGACGAGGGGGCGCAAGGGTGATTGGGATGAGACTTTGGGCCTGTTTGCCTTGGGCCATTTTGATTTTAAACATTTGGGCCTGATTTAATTTAAAGGGTTATTGGGCTTTTTGGTTTGGGCTGGTCCAGGGTTTGTGAATGGGCTGAACCGGTCGGTTCAGTGACTTTGGAAACCAGTTTAGGGTTTTGGTTTAAAAACCCCCTGGTTCAAACCGAAATTTAGGTTATTTATATTTTGACCCCCAAAACTTTTAAATAATTATATTTTGACCCCCAAAACTTTCAAAAAATCTGATTTGACCCCTCAGCTTTTAGAAATCAGAATTTGACCCCAAGACTTTTAGTTAAATATGTTCTGACCCCTCCTGAATAAAATATTAATAAAATATTAAATTTAATTAATTAATTTAATTATTTTAATATTCCAAAATAATCCGAAGTCCAAATGGGACAAGTCATTAGTGTATTTTGACTATCTCAACCATTCTGAAGCCAATGGTGAGGTTCGTTTTACGAGACAGGGTCCTAAAAAATAAAAGACCCGTAGTAACCTTTAAAATTACCAAAATGCCCCTGAATTGAAACACAGTCAAACGAACTCCAAATTAAGTAAACGAATAGTGAGATCTTATTATCTCGAACACTCTGGACTCAACCATGAAGTCCGATTTACGAGAAAAGGCCTCGAGAAATGGGAATCCGTGAAAGTGCAAAATGACCGTTTTGCCCTTTTTAAACCGAACGTCCAAATTAATTTCTACAAAGGCCTAGACCTATTTTCTTCGACGTTTCGGATCCAATTGTAGAATTTATTTTAGCAAAATAGAAATTAATAAAATAAAGACATAAAATTTGATTAATGGCATCATTCAAGCGACAGACCGACTGAGTAACATTTTATGGTTTTAGGGACACCGAAAGGCAAAGAGAAGGTCGTCTGACTTCTACATTTCCATTGATAGCCACCACCTTGCAAGCACGGTTTACTAGGGTTGAGACCAACCCGACATGTATGGTGTTTTGCTAATGTTAGAAATGAAGTTAAGTTAGGAATATTCTGTGAATAATTGGAATGACTTATGTGTTTATTTGGAATGTATTTGCTTAATACCTTGGAGTTGGTTGTTCACATGCTTATGTGTTACTTGCGTTCTTTTAGAGTTTAGTAATGGGAAGACACGTGAACTATGATGTATGAATGCATGAGATATACAATTACATGAAATAAGTTGATGCTTTGACTATTATTGATACTCCAAATGTGATATTTCATTAAAAGCATGCCTTATTGAGATTACGTCATTGTGTGCCGCATTCGAAGCATATTGGCATAGGGTGAATTCCTTGGACACATGGCGTGAGTTGAGTACGTGGTGCTATGCATTATGAGGGTGTAGATCATGTGGTGAAAAACCCAAAATTGGCCATTACATTGGTTCCTGATCCATCGGGGGCGGCCCCGTAAAGGGAATTGGTACTCCGGACCATCGGGGGAAGGCCCGTAAAGGCGACATGGGTGTGGCATCTAGTGCATGGGTGCGTCATGCATATTTTCATTGCATTGTATTTGAGAAGCATTTAGAGATAAATGTACACTTTGCGCATGTCACGCCTTAGCTTTATTTCTTGCATTAGCATCACATTATACCAGTAGTTGAGCTGACCCATTCGTGGGACATACATTACAGATGAGGATGCCCAGCTACCTGAGACCCAGTGATACCTCGATAGAATGGAGCACTTGGTGTATTTTGGCCCATGAGGCTTATATTTTGTGATGTAAGGGCTTAAGCCCGAATGACCATGCAAACGGTGTATTCATGGGATGTACCTTACGTTATCTTATGTATTGATGGGAATGGATGCATGTTCAGTGAATCTATTTACATTGTCCTTTATTTTATTTTATTTTCTGTCTCGTTAGTCGCGCCTCGGGTTTGTAGAAATTTGAGACGTGACAAGTAAGAGAAATCTAAACAAAGGCAAGAACTTATAGTGTCGCGTGTATGCTGGTGCATGTGTAGTGACATCCAAGTGATCACCGAATATGCATCATCAACAAAATAAACATTCAAGAGATAATCAATGTTGCGCCCCGAACCCTTAAGGCATGACTAAGGGGTCATTGGGATCCGGAAAGGAAGGTAATATGACTAACTATCCTAATTAAATGTATAAAATATAGGCCATTTTTTCCCTTTAATTGGTTTCTCTTTAATCGGTTTTGGTTCGTTTTCCTGATGTGACTTGTTTAAGTCCCGTAACAGGATTAAATGAAAATGATTACATTTAAAGGCACTATATTGACCATTCAAAAAAAATGTACAATATGGTAACGTCCAGAACTAGCTTTAACAGTCTTTATATACATAACATATATAACAACGGTCTGAGGATACATGCACCTTTAATAAATACTACTGGATAAGTACATAAACGTAAACTAAATGCTACAATGTCTTCAATCCATCTTGCACTGCTCCAACAACTATCTTCCATCAACCAATACCTATCATTCCAATGAATGGCAGGGGTGAGCCATAATACTCAATAGGGTTTTCTAAAACACACAAGCAAGTAGCGTATAAAAACTAATGCAAGTACGAAAATGACACACCCTAAAGTCCAGTATGCCCCACAAGTATATAATATCAACATATCCCAAATACAGGCATAAATATAAGTATCAAGAAGGTATAGCACCACTACATGTGGTTTAATCATAATAGTCAAGTAGTCGGCATGTGGGAGGTCGGACACATGACATAAGTGTAAACATAAAATTTCATGAAGCACCTCCATTTCCTGTTTTAATGCCACAAGAATAATATATATGCATATAACCAATCACAAGGTACAAGTATAAGCTTACCAACCTTACGAAGCACCTCCATTTCTCGTTCAAAGCCATAAAAACAATATATACATTCATAACTATGAAACTAGCCATAATTGTCACAATACCATAAACTAGCAATAGACAATCCATCAATAAATATAAGAAAATATCACATGAGTGTTAAGAAAAATAATCTCAAATTAATCAATCCATAGAAAAAGGGATAAAGTCTTATTCAACTCATTCCATTCTCTTAATAATCTCAATCCCATGAGTATCCACCTAATTTGGCTCCTGATAAGCCTATGTGCTTTACGGGCTACTAACCCGATGGAAACAAATGACTACCCGTGTGGTTTAGGGCTCGCAAACTTATGGGAGACACCATTCTTATCACAAATAGAATCCTAGGTAAAGTATAATCTCACCACGCTCAAGAGCACACAAAAGACGTGATTAATTTCCATCCCAAGTCCTTTCCTCATCAATCATCTATTTCCAAATTTTCAAATTTCTCAATTCCTCACCACTCGGGTGTTCGACATCATCATATCCCCTCAAATCTCATACCACTCATATACGTTCAGCAATATAGATAACAATATCAATAAGTCCACAATTAATGACTATGAGAGAGGATATTTGATTAACAATGATTACAAGAGTAATAATGGTCATATATATCCATGACAGAAATAGGAATTATGATAAGCATCAATATGGCAATCACATGTATCCAACACTATCATATAAAAGTCCAACATCATAGCATTCAACAAAATAATCACACCATATTAATAATACGATAACAATATGTCAAATGATACAGATAACATATCATGTGAATCACATAGCAAGTACACACATCAATAACTTAGAACATCCCTCATCCCAATCATCGACCCACCACCAAGAGACACTACATGTGTCTTTCATAATGTTGTTAAATTTTTTACACATTCATTGTTCCATTTCTGAGACTGCCCCGACCCATAGCTCTAAGGTATCGAGTCAATTCTTAATATTTCCTATGGCTAATTACATGTTAGTCTATACATTAGTTTCCTGTTTGCTCAAACGGATATCAAAAACATGTTCTTGAGCATCAAAAACCCTAAGGAAGTCGTATCGTATTGTTTCTAAGTCATTTGACTTTCTTTTAAGTCTATAAGGGTATTTTCATAAGTTACTGGACAAGTTATGTGTCTACTGAGACACCGTCTCATGAAACCAACATTGGAATCGGATCCAGAAGATCCAAAAACTTTAAAGAGGCCCTCTGTATATTTTATCAACACTTCTAGGCATCTGTTCTCTATCGAAGAGGCATTTTAGTAATTTCACATATTCATGTAGGACTACCCCGAGTCCCTATTTCATTATTTTAATATCACATTTGAGTTCCTAGTATCCGAAAATATTAGAAAGGCCTCTTTCGGACTTTAATTTGGCTTTCAATTTCTTAATATAAGTCTAGAGGTATAATCATCATTTTTTCACTTGTGTGGGACCATTATCGAGTCCCAATTTGTTCAATCTGATCATGTATTTGAATTCTAGGTATCCAAAAACCTTGGGATAGCCCTTTTTCAAATTTTAATTAGCCTTTACACTTTTTAATTTAGCATTAGGGGTATTTTCATAATTATGTAGGACCAATTGGGGTCCTTGAATGTCTAAACCAACTCCGCCATTGAGTCCAGAATGCCCAAAACCCTTAAGAAAGCTCCATTTTTTACTTTAATTGTATTTAAATTTTGATTTATTGGGATGAGGCCATTTTCATAATTTCTTATCCAAAACTGGGTCATTATTGAACCAGTTCTCCCCCAGAACTGGTTCAGATTTGAACCAGAACCACAAGAACCGATTTTTTTCTAACCACGCAACTAAATAGGCCCTTAGGCCAATAACCTAATTGACCAACCCAAAAACTTGTTGACCAGACCCGTTTGACTAAGACTTGACGTAGGCTTGACTGTTGACTGGACCTGGTTGATCGTTGACTGGGTTAACTCAGTTGACCGGTCAACTTCGCAGGAATAATATTCTCTTTTTTGGCACTAGTACACCGGAGCTCATTTTTCTAATAAGTTTTTACCCATTTTCTTCACCATTTTTAATCATTTTTCACCTTAGACTATTTTTAACTTAGATTCGTGGTGTTTATCACAAGATTAAACGGTTAAAACAAAGGATTCCGATGAATCCTGATTTTTTGGCGACTTAAAAATTTCTCAATTTCTCCATGTTTCACCAACTGTTTCTCACCATTTTTTATCCCATTGGATTCTCCAACACCCCCTCAATATTTTAAAACCTAACTAGTGGATCAAAATCGCGCAAAACACTACAAGGCCAAACTACTTGATTTCAAACCCAATTTTCGGTAACCAGAACTCCTCACTGTTTCACTTAGTTTCTACCATTGTTTATCTTGGTTTTTAATCCAACATCACATACCAAGATTCCTACAACCTATCAAGGTTCCATTCATGGTTCAAAAACCCCTTAACATGTCACGATCCAAGAGTACCCAAATCAGGTTTCTTTCTTTCACTACACAAAGATTACATGCACATACAAATATATAAATACACCTCCAAGAACATAAGGTCCTAACCATCCACAACAAAGGTTTAAAGAGTGATAAAAAGTCCCTACCTCAGATTCTTTGTAGAGAGAAAAATCTTCAGGTAGAGAGAGAAAGCTCGGTAGAGCTTTAATGGCTGCTCCTCTCCTCTACTACTTAGTCCATGTCACGTCCCAAGCCCCAAAGACCCCGAGGGTAACCTTGTAAATCAAGGTCAAACTAAATGAATAATTTCTATATATCTTAAACCACTTTGTGATTAGCATATTCTCACTTGGCTTTTCATAATATAAATATTCATTCACATTCTATACATATAACCCAACAAGGTTTCCATACGTAAATTCCAAAAGTGTATTCATCTTGCAATTGCTATTTCTAAGTTAAAAGAATATTAGTCCCATTGAGGCTTTTGAGCCTTCACATCAACATATAAAGACCATAAGCCCTTTTTACATTCCAAAAAATAAACAAAAGACAAAACAAAGTTGCGAATTTAAGTACATCCCAAAATCAACAAAAGAGTCCAAAAGAGATGTCATTCTAATCCGTGTCATCAAACGACTGGCACCATGCCGTTATCTGCATTTGGTAAGGTTCAATGCAACAACCCTAGTAGAACAACTAAATAAAGGGAAGAATAAACGATGATAAGTGTAGGCATGTGTTAAGTGTAGTGTCAAGCAAGTGTCACCAAGTATTTCAATTCAATGAACATTCATAGTATAATCAAATGGAATAAGAACATCAATACAACAATAGTAACATATTTCAATTTTTACAATAAAAATGTGACACAAATGAGGTTACTTAGATTATCATCACCCCACTTATCTCAACGGTACCACTTTTTACTTCCACTTCTTTCTTATTCTTTCAAGACTACCTAATAGCCCCCGGTTGAGCCTGTGTGCTTTTCAGGTTACTAACCCGATGGAAACATAAGACCACCCACATGGGGTTATGGTTAGAAACCAAAGGGAGACACAATCCCCATCACAAAAACCCTGGGTAACTATCCATAACTTTTCATTTCTCAACTTATAATTTCATCATTCATTTCTTCCCCTTTTTCAATTCGTAATTTCCTCATTCATTTCTTCCCTTTTCTTAACTCATAATTATTTCATTCATTTCATCTTTTTTCTCAACTCTTCAATGATCTCATTTCCTACTCATTCCTCACAGAGCATTTGTTCAAGTTTTCCATTCCAAACCACGAGTATTTAAGGGAAAATGGCATTCACATCAAAAGAAAGCATCACAAAAACAACACAATACATGACTTCACAATACAACATCATCACAATCATTATAGAATTCTATCAAACACTTGGTATGCATATCAACTTCCCATGAGTTCATGAATAACAAGTAATTCTTGAGCATTCAAGTAAAACAATTTTAAGCTGGGACCATGCATCGAATACATATATCAACATTCTAGAAAAGATATATCAAGGGTTAACATGTAAAATTCATCTACAAATCCATCTAGCAATATACAAGATTCTTCTACACACTTTTATACAATATGGTTGATAGATATGGCATGACATGCATGTTTTCTCCTTAACATTCATCATTCACCTAGGTTAGAAGCCCTACCTCAAAATAAGTGTGGACTTCTGTGTAGAGAGAGAGAATCCAATTTCAAGCCTCAATCCTTGCTTCCAAAACCTAAGAAAGTATTTACACCGTTTATTTCACTTAACCAAGCTAGATTTACAAGGAAATGCAAGAAAACTGAAAAGGAAATGAAAAGCCTCAAATTTTACCTTTTGTTCTTGAAGAAGTCTTTGAAATCCCAACTTTCAATTGGTGAGAAATCTTCTTAAGCTTGGATCTTTGCACAAGAAGGTATGTGTGTATCTTAGAATTCCATGGAATCCATCAATCTCCAAGAACTTGATTTTTCTCCCTTAACTTGAAAGAGTTTAGAGAAGAAGAGAAATGAGATTTTGGGCAAAATTTCTTATTAGCCTATAACTTAAAAGTGTTCTGTCGGATACTTGTTCAAACGAGCAAGCCCTTTATTCGAACGAGTGCACTTTGTTGGAACGAAGGTTGAACAAGTATCAAACAAAAGTTTAACTGAATTTTCTGGTGCTCGTTCAAACGAACAATCCCTTTTACGCCTTTTTTTTATTTCTAAAATTCAATGTTTTTTCCCTTTTTCATTTATTCCCCATGTATCATCTGTAATACCCCGACCCAACTGAATTAGAATAAATTTCATTTATGTCCTAAGAGTCAAATAATAATACCAATATCAAACCAAGCTAATGAGCATAGTACCAAAAAGTAAACCGAGACCAACTTAGACCAAGAATAGTAGACTCAAATATACTCGAATTATCATGAGGATTAGTATACAAAAATGGGTATGCATACCGAGATAAATAGTAGAAGCCATGCTCTTAGGAAATTATGAGATTGGGAAGAAAGCCTAAGTACGAACAGACTGAGCCAATGAACGTCATACCAAATAGACCGAGCTATCATAGTAAGTTATATACAGTAATAGGCACACAGTTCAAGACAAATAGTACGATTCACAATTGAGTGAAATATGATATTTAAATATACGATAAGTGAATTCAAACGATCTCGAGTGCCCGAGAATTAGCCGTACGAAAGGACCTAACAGTACGGAGAATCATGCACGTATACCCATACATGCCTCGATAAACATGCATAGTATATTATATATACATACGTGAGTGTTGTATATATTGTAATGTACATATATAGGTATATAGAATATATACATAAGTATATAAATATATATATACACATGTATAATTAGACGTATATGTATATGTATATATAAAGTATAATATAATGAAGTATGTATTATAATATGTATATATATACAAACAGAACTCATTATATATATATATATATGTATGCACAAGCATGCAAGTGGAAGGAAGGATCAAGTGTCGGCAGGTGTGTGTAACTAGTGTGTGTGATGTGTGTAATATATGTATATTATATCATATATATACTAAATATCTTATATAACGTAGAAAGACAAAAGAAAAGCAGAAAGTAGAATAAAGAAAAGCAAGAAAGGGAGGAGGAAGGGAGGAAGAGAGAGAAAGAAAGTGGGCAGAAGTTTTGTATATATATATGTGTAGAGGGTTTGATAGAAAATCAAAAAAAAAAATTGAAAGAATAGAGAAACTGTGAGCGGTTTAAAAGGTTTCAGAAGTGCTTGAAGGATCCAAAAAGGGAAACAAAAGAGGAAAGAAGGGTCCTGCAGCCAAAAAGTGGTAAGTTTAGAAATTCTATGAATTTGTTTTAGGTATTGTTCAAAGCATGATAGAACTTACTCAACAGGTTAGGGCTATAAACTAGAGGTCAAATGAAGCATGTAGGACAAAATAGGAGAGAAAACCATGGGAAAAAGGGCAAGAAACTGCAAGTTGCAGGTTTCGGTGCCTTAACATTTTATGTGGATTCCTTGCTTTTGAGGATGGGAAAATATTCCCCTAAGGTGCAGAAAATGAATGGAAAAAGAAAGAGGTGAAATCTGTGTTCAAAATGGAAAGAAATGAGAAAAATAAACCTTGTCGAAAAATCAATTTCCCACTGAAATCCCACTATTCAAGAGGTTGTGATAGGTTAAATCTAAAAATGAAGTTAGATACGTAAACCCCATGGAAATTAGAAGAAGATTTCATTGGGTTTTGGTCAGAATAGTAATCGAAAAAGGTCGCTGGGGACAGAAAAGATGCCGGAGAAGAAGGCACTCTGTAGGGTTCGGGTTTGGGTCAGTTCGGGTTCGGGTTAGACCCAACCCACCCACACCTAAAGGTTGTTTCAAAACTACACTGTTTAGATTTATGTTTTAAATTGATTGGGGGGTGTTTAGACATGAGGATTAGAAACTGATTTGAAATGTAATTGGGAATAGGGATAGCTTATCCCTGTTTTAGTGACTCAGCCACTGTTTGGTTATCCCTATTAGGAATAGTAATTCCGAAAATTTTGATTTGGCCCAAAGTTTAGAGAAATTATAAAAGGGCCCTAGACTATGGCTTATTATGAAATGACCCAAGGAATAATTAATTAAATATTAATTTAATTAATTTTAAATAGGAGAAATTACTAAAATGCCCCTGAGTCAAATATGAGTCAAACAGACTCCGATCAAAGTAAATGAATAGTGAATTTTTACTATTTCAAGTATTTCGGACTCAACAGTGAAGTCTGATTTATGAAAATAGGTCTCGAGAGGTAAGAACAAGTAAAAGTGCAAAATGACCATTTTGCCTTTTTTAGTATAGATGTCCGAATTGAAGTCTGTGAAAGCCTAAACAGATTTTCTTCGACGTTCCGAACTCAGTAGTAGAGTCTATTTTAGCAAATGAGATACTTATAGCTATGAAACATAAAATTTGATGAATAACATAGATTATGTGAATAATAGACCGAGATGCATTTCTTGATTAAATAGGAACTTCAAAAGGAGAAGAATGGTGATATGAGTTATAGAGATATAGTAAGAAATAAGTAATATCGATCTTTGTACGTGATACTTCTAGCCGTGTCATCAGTTTTTCATATACTACCTATTGTATTCCATACATGCCAGAACGTTTATTGAATCCACATTTCGATATTTTTCGATCTTATGGAAAGTGTTTATTTGATTGCCATATATCTCGATCATGATTTTGTACACTTGTGCATAGACTCTTTTGTACACTTGTACTTAGGGCCAAAAAGGGCCAACCAGTTATATTTTTAGCAACCCAGATTACTATAGCCCAAAAGGGGGCAACAATTATATTCTTACTGCTAAGAATAGTTATGTTCCACATTAGACTTTTCATGGAGGTAGCATGATCTTGATATATTATGAATGCCAGATTTGTGCTTAGTCACAAACTCCATCTGATGCTTACTACGACCTATGGGTAAAGGTTCTGAGAGGAACACCAGCTATATTGCTATGCGATGCATGGGATGTAGAGTTACCATAGAGCTCTTAGTGCTATTCAGGGACCCTGGTTAGGGAAAAGGCTTGAATGAGTATTCCAGATGGGTAGGCCGGGCCTCGAATTATAATGCATCCACTTTTGCTGACATCACTATCATTTATTGTATTTTATAGATAATCATGTTATACCGTTATGAATGATCATGAGATTACACAACTTTTTATTAAGTAGATACGATTATGCATAAGACAGCTCATGACTGTAGCAGTATGATTTTGTTATCAGATCAGATTTCCATTTTGATTATCATTTGTGCTTCTATTATTTGATATCCGTTAATGAGTTCCATATTTCTTGACTGGTTATCATATTTGCATTTATCCTCGTCTTTCTTGGATTATGCCTTTCTATATACACTTGTACACATGGTAAAGCAAAGGAGAATTACTTACTGGGCTAAGTTAGCTCATTATAGATTTAATCTGACTATTTCAAGAAAGGAAGCAGCATGAGAACAATAGCGGTCTACAAGCTAGCTGTGGACATTTTTGGGATAAATGTAATGTATAATATTTAGTACAGTCTTGTAGCCTCCCATGTTATCCATGTCCTGGGGGATGTTTTGTAATGGAATTTTTGGATAAGCGTTCTTTTCAAGTTTTTATCTGTATATGGAAAATCTAATAATATCTAGCATGCAACTTTTATTGAGAGACTTCCGCTGTTTATATTATGATATTTATTGCATGTTAATAACACTAATTGTGTAGAAAGTTTCAGATGAGATCCTATTCGGCAAAAAGGTCGGGCTAGGGTCGCGATTCGAAATTCGTAGAGGGTGATTTTTGGGTCGTGATAGCTTGGTATTAGAGCATTAGGTTTGATTGATTAGGCTCAGCTGGTATCAAAGACTTGGTATCAGAATAGCCTAGATCATAAGTGGTTCATGGGAGATAAGACTAGAGTACTAATATTATCAATGTCCAAGTAGAGTTAGTAAATAGATAGAACCTAGCATGATAGATAGACTTTTATATGAACTCTAATTATTACTCTTTTGCAGCAATAATAATCATAAGGAATATCTAGAGAGATTTGGACAATATGGATCGACTAGAGAGGATAGAGCAACTCGTGGAAAGGATCCTTGAGGCATTACCTTGTAATCAAAGTTTCAAAGATGACAAGAGCAAAGGGCAAGGACACTTATTCTCTAGACTTGGGGTAGAGTCAAAGAAAGCAAGGGCCAACCAAAATAGGGCCAAAATCCATAATAGGGGTGTAATCAAATGTCCCACTTGCCGAAAGTGTTCTAATTGCCATAAGTTCCACAAAGGAATTTGCCTCAAGGACACTAAACTCTGCTACAACTGCGAGCAGCCTGGACATTTCGCTAGGGAATGCCCCTAAAAGAGTGTCAGGAATGGTTCCCATGAGAAAGAATCCATAGCTTGTACTATAGGTTCTCCATCAACTACTACGATTGAATCCCAGACTCGGGACAAAAAGCGGGAACATTCAGGACAGGATTTCTCTACGGTTATGAAAGATATGCAAGCTACCACCTCAGTAGCTGCAAGTGCTTTTCTAGTTAGTTATGACCTACCGCATGCTAGATTATATATATGATTATGCCTTCCGCATTACTACTAGATTGATTTAGAAATTGAACTACTAGTTGAACATAGAAACAGAACTCCTAGGTTATATGTTAACTGTTCAATTTTCACCAAGAAAATGATCAATAAGGAATATTATGCATGAAACAAGTAAAGTACGTAACACGGATACACGATTATTAGTCGATTTGATATTGTTAGAATTTTAAAGACACTAACGATTTAAATGATTAAGTGATTGATAACTTCAAAGAACAATAACGGAGTTATATGCCAAGATTTATAATCTTTAGAATGAACTACATACTGTGATTAAATGAATGATTACTTGACAAACGAGATAGAATGAATAATAACTCTTGGAAGAGTCATTGTTAATGAATGTTATACATTAGGGAAATCATTAGTAACGAATGATGTACGTAGAGCATATGAGATACAGAGTATAGGCGTACAGTTATTAGCCAATCTGATAAAGAATTTGATGATTTAAAAACTATTAAATAAGTGGTAACTAATAGAGGACGATAACAAGTTTATGTACTAAGGTTAATAGTCTTGGGAGAAAAAGACCATATGCTAAACGGAAAATTAATGATTCTTGAACAATTAAGATGATCAAGTAAATAGTGATCTTTAAAGGAATAACAGTATACTTAAAAGTAACTGACGAGAACTTTTGAGATTTTGACACTGAAAATATTGAAGGAGGTTTCGATAAATGATATAAACAGATGAACGAGGCTTGAATGGAAGATAGAAGGTAACATAGAGTTAGAAAAAGTGACACGTTGAAAAGCAGTGAATTTGACAGTAACATCTAGATAGAATAGTAACACCTTGAAGGTGTTATATGTGACAAGTAACACTTAATTAGAATAGTTACACTCTGAAAGGCAAGTAGATGTAGCGATGAATCAAAATAAGTGGTAGTTTAAAGGAAACTTAATGAATAATCATAGAAAAAATTGATACTCTAAATAAATTTGATGATGTATCAGAAATATAAAAATTATCGAATAAGACATAGATAGACCACGTTAGGCCAAAGATGAATAGAGTCTTAAAGATAGTTACTAAGTGAGTGAGATTGTTAGCATTGACCTTATAAAATACAGAATTTGTAGAAAGAAACTGATAAATGATGAAAAAGTATTAGAAAAGATTTAATAGATCTTATTGATCTGAATAATAGATTTAACATGAATAAGGATAATACTCTGTCGAGCTAATTAAAGATAAATGATAAATAATTCTGAATAACTTTTAGGGATTTATGTGGATCTAAATGATTGTAAAAGACTGAAAGTGTAGAGAATCTATAATACCCTAAAAATTCAACATGATACAAACTATACCCTGACCTAATAAACATAGGTTTTGTGACGATCATGTTTGAACTAGCTCAAAATATAGTAAGCCATAACAGGATTCATTATCCTAAGATATGAAATTAATCTAAAAAAACACCAAAAATGGTGCATGCTCGGGATATTGAAAACTCGGTCAACCGAGAGCTGAAATGGATAAATGGGACCGATACTGAAGAATTAATTATAAAAATAATATGAATATAATATGAGACACAAATGAGAACCCAAAATTGATAAAATAAATAATGATAATACCGAACCCCGACCTTATGCCAAACTTGTCGGCATCCCATAAGTTGGTATTTTATGGAATAAAATAATATATATATATATATTATATATATATATTAAAGACGGTAATAAATACCAGGAGATACTCTACGTATGCATGTATATGTATACCAAGTAGTATGCCTAAAATACATGATATTTATAAGTATAATAAAAATGTTTAGGTATATATATATATATTTATATATATATATATAAAACTGTCATAAAGCTTCCAAAAAAAGCTTCTAGAAAGAAAAACTTTAGGGAAAACCCAACAGGAGCCATATTTGACACAAGAGGGGCTAATATATATCCATATATATATATATGTATATATATAAAAGAAAAAGAAAGTAGGAGAAAAACAAAAGGAACCATGAAGCTTTTAGCACCATCCCGAAGGGCAGAAAATCAGAGAGGCATGCGTAAGCTACATGAAGCTTCTAGCCAAGCAAAGAAACTTCCAACTTCTCGACTATTCTACACTTGCCTGATAGATATCTATATATATGACTAGATATGAACCTACAGCTATAAAAAGAAACAAAGAGCAAACAAGCTAAGAAAATAAGAAAAAGAGTGAGAGAGAGACTGAAGAGATAAAGAAACCTACTCTAAAGAGAGAAGCTGAAATAAAGGAAGATCAGTCGCAGCAGTGCAAACTGCCATAGCTGAAGGAGATGGAAGCTTCAGAAAGCTGGGCCTAAGACCAAGGTAAGAGCTCAATTACCTTCTCCTATGATTTGAATATGTTTAGGAACTAAAATCAACGAGAAAACTTGGAAGAAAATCCAAGAAACTCTCTTGGTAACCCACGACCCAAATTTAGGGAAATGCAAATGACAACCAACCTTGGTTATGTGCATGGAAACAAGTAAAGAATGGTGTCAAGATTCTAACTCACTTGGAATTAGGCAAAATGGTCAAGAAATGACCATGTTATGGCCAATCGGTGCACGGCCGAAAAAGTAAATGGGTGTCAAAAAACTATAGATTTTGAGGTTTAAAATGATTCCAAAAGGTTGCATGAAGTCTTAGGATTATTTTGGTATAATAATTTTCTCAAACTGACGTAAAAATCATAAGAACAATTAAGAAAATGAGTTGCAGCTCCGGAGCCAACGTCAGAGAAAACGCTGGAATAGTGGCCAAAATATCGTGAAAAAGATAAGTCATTTTCAATCTGTGGGTCGGACCCTGGGTCGGGTCAGGTCGGGACCCGACTGAACGCAAAAGTAGTTCCTAAAGCTGTGTCGTTTTGATCCTATGTTTGAATGGATGTCCGTTGTTTGGTTCCAGGAGTTACAAATTAGAAATCAAGTTGTAAGATAACCCAAATGTGGATAAGATGTGTATCTGAGATATGTTATTCCGGTTCGACAGAGTCAGCTGAACCGGCTGGTTCACAAGGTATCTGGTCCGGTCTAGGGTTTAGATTGGAGAACCTACTGGTTTACTAATTTACATTAAAAAAAAAAAAAAAAACCCTAACTTCGTTAAATTATAGTTTGACCCCAAAACTTTTGAGTAATTCTATTCTATCCCAACTCTTGGGATTTTTATGCAAATAAACCCCTGGAAAATAATTTAGTAATTAAATTATTTTATAAATAGGGTAAAATGATGATTTTACCCTTGGGCTATAAATAAAGCAAATGAAGTCCAAACTGAGATCCGAAAAAGGCTATTTTAACATTTTTGGGCATTTCAGACACAATGAAAATGTCAGATTGGACATTCAGGGACTCCGGGGTGGTCCCGCCATAAGATGTAAAATTACCAAAATGCCCCTAATATGATACGAAGCCCAAATAAAGTCTAAATTGGACAAAATTGATACCAATGGAAGTCTAAATAATTGTGAACTCGTATATATGACTAAATAATGATTCGGGGACGAATGTCATAAAATGTGAAATGACCAAAATACCTTTAAGTATAGGAAATACAAAGTAAAGGCCGAATAAAGGCCAATCTGATATAATTAACTGTCATAAGTATAATTATGAAAATTAAGAGGCTAAATAAGACTCTAAAATAGTTAGAGTATAAAATAAAAAATGACCAATGTGTCCCGATGATCAAAAACAAATACCAAATGAAGTCCAAAAGACTTAGAAATTTATATATAAGACATGTGAAATATTTTGAGGACCACGATAGGGTATGGGGCAAGAATGAAAAAATTATCATTTTGCCCCTAAGGTTAAATAAGTGTATAATTGATAATAAATGAAATCCAAATAACTTAAATTATAATTTTGACAGCTACGAAGCCTAATTAAGAAATATAATAGCCTCAGTTGAAACCCAATGAATGGGTAATAGGCCAATGGACTTAATTAGGCCATCTGATAAACTCCTAAGATGATGAATAAGTCATGAATGAACGAATCCTTATATGTCTGTGATTAATGATGCTTATTCAAGATATGCAAGGATGTGTCTGACGTATTTGGAGATTATCAAAGTATCTATAAATGGAGATAAGCATAAAGTTTGTGAGTAATCTCAGAACCCCTGACTTGGTGTATATGTACTTGTACTATCTAGTTTCATTTATTGTACTGTTTCCTCTACTGTACTATTTTGCATACTGTTTAAATGCATATGCTTTAATGCATACTCTTTGTACTGCATTACACATGACATAATTATGTTCTGTCCTGCTTTCTTATATGTCCTGATCTGATTCTGATCGGGCTTGTTTTGTTCTGTTATACGCCATTCAGAGTCTATTTTGATTCTGTTTTGTTATGTTGTGTCTTACTCCTAGGCCTACTACAGGATTAAGCAGTTTGGCTTATGCCAGAACATAGCCTAGAGGGTAGAGGCCCCACGAGTGTCGCTTATGGGTAGCTGAGAAAGGCTCATATGTCTGATTGGCATCCTGTTCTATTTCTGTTCCAGCTCAATTCTGTCCTGTTCCATTCTGATCTGACCTAGAGGATAGAGGCCCCACGAGTGTCCGCTTATAAGCAGCTGGGAGAGGTTTAGACATATTTGATGATATGCGTTTAATTGATTGGTACTTAGTTTAGTTCTGTTCAGTTTTGATCTGTTCTGTTCTGTTCTGGTCTGGTCTGTTTCGATCTATTCTATTTTGGCCCTGTTCTGTTCTGACCTAATCTAATTTGTTCTACTTGAGCTACATTTGAGCATGCATTGTATTTGGATACCATGTATATCAGAACTGGTTTCGAAACCCATGACAGGAACCTATGTTACTTACTGAGCTTGTTTAAGCTCACTCTATTTGTCTAACATTTTTCAGGATTTATCTTTATTGGATTAGAAGGCACAAAGATATGACATTAGTAGGCTGAGAGGTATTCCAAGTAGATCAAGTGTCGGAAGGTATGAGTAACTAGTGTGTGTGATGTGTGTAATATATGTATATTATATCATATATATACTAAATATCTTATATAAAGTAGAAAGACAAAAGAAAAGCAAAAAGCAAAATAAATAAAAGTCAAGAAATGGAAGAGGAAGGGAGGAAGAAAGAGAAAGAAAGTGGGCGGAAGTTGTGTATATATATGTGTGTTGGGGGTTTGATAGAAAATCAGAAAAAAGAAAAGGAAGTAGAGAAGCTACAAGCGGTTTAGAAGGTTTCAGAAGTGCTTGAAGGATCCAAGAAGGGAAATAAAAAAGGAAAGAAGGGTCCTGCAGCCAAAAAGAGGTAAGTTTAGAAATTCTGTGAATTTATTTTAGGTTTTGTTCGAAGCATGATAGAACTTACTCAAAAGGTTAGGGCTGTAAACTAGAGGTCAACTGAAGCGTGTAGGAGGAAATATGAGAGAAAACCATGGGAAAAAGGGCAAGAAACTACAAGTTACAGGTTTTGGTGCCCTAACATTTTATGTGGATTCCTTGCTTTTGAGGATGGGAAAATATTCCCCTAAGGTGCAGAAAATGAATGGAAAAAGAAAGAGGTGAAATCAGTGTTCAAAATGGAAAGAAATGAGAAAAATAAACCTCGTCAAAAAATCGGTTTCCCATTGAAATCTTACTATTCAAGAGGTTGTGATAGGTTAAATCTAAAAATGAAGTTAGATACGTAAACCCCATGGAAATTAGAAAAAGATTTCATTGGGTTTTGGTCAGAATAATAATTGAAAAAGGTCACCAGTGCCAGAGAAGACGCCGGAAACCCACTGGAGACCTACTAGAGAAGAAGGCAGTGTGTAGGGTTCGAGTTTGGGTCAGTTCAGGTTCAGGGTCAGACCCGACCCACTTGTACCTAAGGGCCTGTTTCAAAACTACACCATTTAGGTTTATGTTTTAAATTGATTGGAGGTGTTTGGACATGAGGATTAGAAATTGATTTGAAATGTAATTGGGAATAGGGATAGCTTATCCCTATTTTAGTGACTTAGCCACTCTTTAGCTATCCCTATTAGGAATAGTAATTCTTAAAATTCTAATTTGGCCCAAAGTTTAGAGAAATTATAAAAGGGCCCTAGACTATGGGTTATTATGAAATGACCCAAGGAATAATTAATTAAATATTAATTTAATTAATTTTAAATAAAAAATTACTAAAATGCCCTTAAGTCAAATATGAGTCAAACGGACTCCGATTAAAGTAAACAAATAGTAAATTTTTATTATTTCGAGTATTCTGGACTCAACGGTGAAATCTGATTTACAAAAATAGGTCTCGAGAAGTAAGAACACGTAAAAGTGCAAAATGATCATTTTGCCCTTTTTAATACAGATGTCCGAATTGAAGTCCGTGAAAGCCTAAACCAACTTTCTTCGACATTCTGGATTCAGTAATAGATTCTATTTTAGCAAATGAGATGCTTATAGAAATGAAACATAAAATTTGATGAATAGCATAGACTATGTGAACAATAAACTGAGATGTATTTTTTGATTAAATAGGAACTTCAAAAGGAGAAAAAAGGTGATATGAGTTATTGAGATACAGTAAGAGGTAAGTAATATCCAATCTCTGCATGTGATACTTCTAGCCATGTCATCAATTTTTCATATTCTACCTATTGTATTCCATACATGCTAGAAAGTTTATTGAATCCACATTTCGATATTGTTCAATCTTATGGAAAGTGTTTATTTGATTGCCATATATCTCAATCATGATTTTGTACACTTGTGCATAGACTCTTTTGTACACTTGTACTTAGGGCCAAAAAAGGGCCAACCAGTTATATTCTTAGCAGCCCAGATTACTATAGCCCAAAAAGGGGCAACAATTATATTCTCGTTGCTGAGAACAGTTATGTTCCACATTATACTCTTTGTGGAGGTAGCATGATCTTGATATATTTTGAATGCCGGATTTATGCTCAGTCACAAGCTTTATCTGATGCTTACTATGACCTACGGGTCAAGGTTCCGAGAGGAACACCAGCTACATTGCTATGCGAGGCATGGGATGTAAAGTTACCACAAAGCTCTTAGTGCTATTCAAGGACCCTGGTTAGGGAAAAGGCTTGAATGAGTATTCCAGAAGGGTATGCCGGGCCCCGAATTATAGTGCATCAACTTTTGTTAACATCACTGTCATTTATTGTATTTCATAGTTGATCATGTTATACCAGTTATGAATGATCATGAGATTACACAGCTTTTTTATTGAGTACATACGATTATGCTTGAGACATCTCATGATTGTAGCAGTATGATATTTCTTATCATATCAGATTTCCATTTTGATTATCATTTGAGCTTCTACCATTTGATATCTATTGATGAGTTCTATATTTCTTGACTGGCTATCATATTTGCATTTATCCTCGTCTTTCTTGGATTATGCCTTTCTATATACACTTGTACACATGGCAAAGCAAAGAAGAATTACTTATTGGGTTAAGTTAGCTCATTACAAATTTAATCTGACTGTTTCAAGAAAGGAAGCAGTGGGAGAACAGTAACAGTATGCTAGCTAGTTGTGGACATTTTTGGGATAAATGTAATGTATAATATTCGGTACAGTCTTGTAGCCTCCCATGTTATTCACGTCCGAGGGGACGTTTTGTAATGGAACTTTTGGATAGGCGTTCTTTTGGAGTTTTTATCTGTATATGAAAAATCTAATGATATCTAGTATGCAACTTTTATTGAGAGACTTCTGCTATTTATATTTTGATATTTATTGCATGTTAGTAGCACTGATTGTGTAGCAAGTTTCATATGAGATCCGGTTCGGCAAAAGGGTCGGGCCAGGGGTCGCGATTCGAAATCCACAAAGGGTGGTTTTCGGGTCGTGACATCATCACTCCATATTACATTGTTCAAACTCTTTCCATCTTATTATTATATCTATGAGGTTTATTATCATAAAAAACTAACATTATACATTATTTATTTCTTTATTTATTTTCAATTTTTGCAAAATGTTACAGTCCCTTCCTCCTTATTTTTCTTATTCTTTTCTTTCTTTTCTTCTTATTCTTTTTCTCTTTTTCAAGCTTCAGGTCTATGGCATTTTACCGTATGTGTTTCACACACCACATACACATGTATATATATACACAACATACACACATATTGACACGCATAACACTCTCCCTTACCTCTCATGGCTATCTCTGTTACACCCTCACACACACTCTCAATCTCTCCTCCTCTCCTAACTTCTTCACAGCACACACATATATCATATATGCATATTCACACTTGAACAAACCCTTGGTGGAGAGAGAGAGAGAGAGAGAGAGAGGGTCTGAAAAGAGAGAAAGAAAGAATTGGCATGGGGGAGAAGGGGAATTTCAAAAAAGGGTGAGGGCGAAAGGGAGAAGAAAGAGAGAGAAATAAGGCTTTGTCCCATCAAGGTATATCAATTGTCAAACTTGTCTCCTAACCATGCACCCTTACACACACAAGTACTTCTCCTACACCACTACCCTTTGACACATGTCTTCCCCTTCTAGAATCTTTGCTTAGCTTCTTAGATAAGCTTCTCACGCTTCTCGAGGTACCATATGGATAGTTGGCCAACTGTGCGTGCACTCGCGCCTGAATTCAAACTATCTCAAAATTTTACCAAAATTGACACCCTAGCCAATTTCGATGCTCTTATTCGTATATGCAGTCTGTTTCTCCAAATTCCATCATTTGGATTTTCATATTTATCTATATTTTATAGATGACTATGTAGCTTTAAGGCTCACACCAATCCTGAATAAATCACCAAATTTTCATTCAAGCCTCATTGTTTCATTTTAATAAGTTATCAACTCATTTTACAATTTATCTCACACATCTCCCTTTAATCCCTAGTCTGGCCTCAGTTTATGTTGATAATTTACCAAATTGCCCTTCGATGATTTTCTAGGTCCTCATAATCAAACTCTCTCATATCAAAGCATAAAACCCTTAAAAGAAAGACATCCAAGTATTCACACATGTAGTATTATTGAATTACATCACATATGAACAGGATAATTAAAGGTTATGCTTCCCTTATTCCTTTCAAGTTCCCAATATCTAAATTCTCAAATATCCCTTCTTTTTCAAGTCTCATTCTCATCATTCCAATGTCAATTTATCACTTTTCTTGTTCACAATTCATATTAAATTCACTAATAAAACTAATCATTCCTACAACAAAGTCTAGACATAATTTACCAACACAAATAGTCATTGAAGCATTTCTACAAACACTTGGTGTGCAAAAAGTAATTTCATGTATATAACACACAAAACCCACATTGTAATTTCATCCAAACACCTGCCTCAATTTCTTGATGTTTGGATGAAAACCCTAACTTTTTCCCTTGTTGAATCTTGATGAATTTCCCAAATTTCTTGCTCTTAGGTTGAAGATTTGGAAGTAGAGAGACTTTGTGCTTCTTCAATCTCCCAAGAAGAGTTCTACTCCTTTAAGAATCTCCAAGACCCTAACTTTCCCTCTCCTTGCCTTTTTCTTCTCTTTCTCCCTTTCCCTTTAATCCGATTTGTGTGTGTGTCTAGTGTGTGTATTGGGTGTGTGTGGGCATGGCTTTATATAGTAAAAAAGGAAGACTTGGGGTAAAATTCTCTTTTGCCCCTCTTTTTTTCTTCACCCTTCTTTTTATTCCATGCCCTCTTTTGTCTTTTTAATTAAGTTAAGAATATTTAACTTATTCAATTATATATTAACACATCTTAGCATAAGCATATTCAGGCTATATAATTCACCTATGCATTTATTTTTTCTTTTTCTTTTTTTGGCATTACTCTCAACATTTTAAATTTCATATATTAGGAAAATTTCAGGTCTTTACATTTTAAAAAACTGATCTTTCTTATCCACTGTTTACTTTTTTTTTTTACATTTCTTATTTACACATTATATTATTACTTGATTAATTTAGTTGTTTTAATGAAGAAGGTTTCTATTAAAACTAAAAGTTCATTGTTTACTATGATTAATTATTTTCAATTGAGGAGACTACTAATAAAATTAAATCAAAGAGCCCTACAAGAATTATGCAACAGAATTCTAAAACAATACAAAGTCTAGAAAAATATATAATTTTAGAGGGTATTTTGTCAACTCAAAAAAGTGATGTTTTCATTAGAGTGTGACCATTAAAACACTTAACTAAAGGAATAGGGATCTTCGATCACAATGAGATTTTAGAAATTGAGTCATGACATCGGGTCTGGCCTAGTGCGTTTTGAACTTAAGGGTCTATTTGGCCATAGGAGAATTAAAATCCTAATTTGAAATTGAAATTGGAATAAAGACAACCCTATTCTAGAAATTTGGGATTTAATCAAATTGGGACTTGTTTGGGCGCATGTTTAAGAAATTGGAATTTCAAGAATTACAAAGGGGTTGATTCATTAGAATTAATTTCAAATTAATGAACTAATTTGGAAAAAATTACAATTAAGTCCGCTTGTTTATCAAGTCGAAAATAAAGGACATTAAAATGTAAAAATGGGCATTCTAGACTCAATGGTGGAGTCGATTTGGACATTCAGGGACCTAGGGTTGGTCCCACATAAACATGATAAAGTATGAAAATGCCTCTAATGATAAATTGAGTAATTGAAAGGCTAACAAAAATTTGGAATATGGCTATTCCAACGGTCGTTCCAAGTTTGTAATGGTCCCACCTAAATTGGCAAAATGACAATTATATCCCTAGACTTATATTAAACAATTAAAAGCCAAATTAAGATCCTAAAGAGGCATTTCTAATATTTTTGGATGCTAAGAACCCAAATATGATATTAGAATAATGAAATGGGGACTCCGAGTGGTCCCACATAAATATGTGAAATTATAAAAACTCCCCTAGGCATGACATAGATACCTATAAGAGTTAATAAACTATAAAGAGGACACTTTTAGGGTTTTTGAATCTTTTAGATCTGATTCCAAGGTTGGATTTGTATGATTGTGTCTTGGTAGACACGTAACATGCCTAGTAAATTATAAAAATGCCCTTATGGTTTTAAAAGACAATCAAATGACTTAGAAACAATACGATAGGGCCTCCTTATGGTTTTTAAGGCATGGGAGCACGTTTTTGTTATCTGTTTGGAAAAATGAATACCCGATGTATAGGGTAATGTGTAATTAGCCATAGAGAACAATAGGACTAGCTAAGACACCTTAGTGTTAAGGACCATAGTGGTCCCGGGAATGGAATAACGAGGGTATAAGGTAATTGAGACTCATTACAAATGACACATGTAGTATCTACTTGTAGTGCGATGATAAATTGGGACTAAGGTGAGGTCCTGACTTGCGAACATATATGTCTGTCATTATTATTAGATGCCTTGTCATTTATTTATCAACATGCTATGATTGTTATTAAGATTATCATAATGTTAGACTCATGCTTTGTATTATACTGTGAATGTAACTAGTATATTGATGTTTATTATCACATCCCAGAACCACCTTGTACGAACAGGGATAATGACCAGCCAGTTAGGCACTTTATTAATATACTAACTCTTATGTAGTACGTTAATAAGGTGACCAACCAAATATCTCCTATCTGGTATATACATTCCATGCATTCATACTTCATAAAGTAGTGAAACTGAATCATGGTTGAGCATAACTAAACATTACAATAAACAATAGTGTCTGAATATTACAACTTACAAATTTCAACTGGCTATTCTTATAAAAAGTACCATTCTTAATTGGAATTATCAATCTTCCAAAAGTGAAGTAATTAAATTCTCTTTCTTCAAGATATATTATCTGAAACTCCACTTGTAATGTATATGATAAAAATGCTGTGAGCTTTATGAAAAGCTCGTGAGTAACTCGAGTTCCCTGTTATGGTTTTAGAAAAACCTCTTTTATAAAGTTTCATGGATGGTAGGTAAAAGATTTGTACTGAAACTACTAGCATTTATAAATCATATACATATTATTGATCATAAGATAATTAAATAATTATGCAGTCTCTTTTACTAAGCAGTTTTGCAAGAGTAAAACATAGTAAGCATGAAGTTGTATCTATAAACTGTGCAATGAAATCATATATGCCAATCTTGCTTTAAATTTATCTTGAGTAGTCACCTGAGCAACTAAGTATAATCTAGAGCTTTAGGGTTTACAAAGTCTGGCTTGACCTCTAACCGGGCATGATTATGTCATGAATATGGCTTAACCCTCCAATTGGGCATGAGTATTTGTCATGAACATTTTATAGCGTATGGTTTCACTGATAAGAAATATGCTTGCAAAATATTCTTTAGTTATCCATGCTATAAGCCATTTAAAGTGAGGCTTTTTAAAGATATCCAATTCAAATATTCAACTTGGTATTTTGAAAATGGTTATGCAGTTGAAACATTTAGTATAATAATTTGAAATACATTAATAAGCTGAAATAAATTGCATGTAATATTATAAATAAAATGGTAAGGAACTGTATTTAATGGAAAGTCTCCATTTCAAGGTTCAGGGTTACTCACATTCGTTTAATACTTAGCTAATTAGTCCTTTTTGGATGCTCCTTAGCCTTTTCAGGTCTTGTAAAGGTGATTAACACTTATTAAATACTACTTTAATGCTATATTTTTTAAGAACCCATACTTTAAGAGCTTTATTTAGTGAAATGGGTTTCATTATTGAGTTTATTATACTCAATAGAATCTCAATGTGTAACATACATATCCAAGGATACCAAAAATATGTTTAAGTTCTGTTTAGCTTCCTTAAATATGTGTGTTTATGACGTAAACTAAACTATTAGAAAGGTGAAAGGAAAAATAAAGCAGTCTCAGGTGAACAGTAACCTTGAAAATTCATATTTTTTAGAATTTTCTAGGTAGTACCCCTATGTTCAAATTCGATTTCCTCCTAATTCCTCTGTTCAAATTTAATGAAAATTTTCAGAAACATTAAATATGGAGTCTAGTTTCATTGAGATCTAGAATCACCAAAAATTTCTACCTACAGTTCAAAATATAAGCTAATCAATTCACTAAGGTCATAATCTGGACAATTTTGGTAAAATTACTATATCCGACGCATCGTATGGCCAAATGATTCTTATAATATATCCAATTAAGTTAAGACATAGATATACATCCCTACATAATTTCATAATTTAATTCAAAGAAATGATAGTTTGAAGTGAACTATTTTACATCAACCCAATTTCCAGTTTTGGCAACCTTACTTTAAAATTCATAAATCAAAATCGGCTTGGAGTTTACATGTAAACCAATTTTAACAAAAACTAGACATCTAGAACTTCAATTTAAACCCAAATCTTGATTTGGATTTAAATTGATTAAGTTATGGCCTTCCAAAGTTGAATTAGTTTTGTTGGTAGTATAAAGATTAGTTACGGGATTCATTCTAATCTTTCCAATCCTCACTCAAATCACTTCTATATATCACCATGTATACATAAAATTAATTACAAAACTATATAAACTTAAAGGAATTTGGAGAAGAGTGTTCTTATCTTGTTTGGACAGATTTTCTCATTTCTTCTCTTTCTCTCACTATCTAAGCTTGCAACTCCTCGTTCCTTCACCAATTTCACTCATTTCCTCACTTAATGTGATTTTTTAAGCTTGCCCATGCATTTATTTATAACCAAAATTGTCATTGTTGGGGGCATCTTCTCCAAATAAGATTTAATGGTGAAAAATGGCTACTATGGTAGGCTTACTTTATTCACATGTGTTTGTTGGAATCCTATGCTCAAAACTCTTCACTTGTATAAGTCTTCATTCATATATATCATTATTGGGGGAATATTTTCTAGACAAGATTTAATGGTGGGAGATGGCTATTATGGTTGATAAGAGTGATTGTTGGAATCCTATGTTCAATGCTTCCTACTTCTATGTATTTATATGCATTTATAGGTATACATGTATTCATTTGCATATATACACTCATATACACACCTAATGTATGTCTCTTGCCTTCTGTCATCATGTGCAAATCACATGATGGTAGTGGTAATCGTTTTTCTTGTATTTTCCTATTACATTTTACCTTATTCCCGATATTTATTTATTAATCATTTAATTAAATAATTCATAATATTTTCTATAAAATTCTCCCTACCTCATTAGCTTCGGTTGGGTTTGTTTTTCATGTGGTTGGGTCAAATTTTAACTCTACATTAGGTCGTAATCTTAACTGCAATAATGACCTAATTTTTAGTTGGTTAATTCCTAATCTTACCATATTGCTTATGCAATATTTTCTATAATGGTCTTTCGTTAGGATGGTTCCTATTACATTACGTAAACTCTGTCATATGCTACTCTTGTATATATAGATAATGATATTTGTCCAAAAATATTTCCATACATATCACCCATTTATTAGTCATGGGGGTTACATTCACCCCCAAAAAGTTTGGTCCCTCAAACTTGCTAATATTCATATGTCAAATAATTTGGGGTATTGGGTAATCATCTCATTTTATCATTCCCATGTAGCCTCTTCGAAAATGTGATTTCTCCAAAGGACCTTCACTACGGGGATAGTTTTATTGCATAACACATGTTCCTTGTGATCCATTATCTAAATGGGACGTTCGACATAACTCAAGTCTATTTCTATCTCTAAGGGTTCGAACTCGATCACTTTGTCGGGTTCTTGTACACACTTTCATAACATAGAAACATGAAATACATTGCGTACGCCAAAATATTACTAGGGTAATTATAAACGATACGTGATAGCTCCTGCTCTGGCCGTTATCTGAAATGGACTAATGTAGCGAGGACTGAGTTTCCCCTTCTTGCCAAACCTGAGTTTGCCTTTGAATGGTGATACCTTTAGGAAAACAAAATCACCATTATGAAACATAAAGTCTTTCCTTCGAGCATCTGCATAGTTATTATATCTACTTTGTGCCATTTGCAAATGCTGACGAATGGTCTGAATCTTCTCGGTCGTGACTTGAACTAACTTTGGCCCTAGCAATTTTCATTCTCCCATTTTTGTCCAACATACCAGAGATCTGCACTTTCTCCGGTACAATGCCTCGTAAAGTGCCATTCCGGCACTGGCTTGATAGCTATTATTATAGGTGAACTCCACTAGTGAAAGATGGTTCGGCCAATTCCCTTTGAAGTTTAGTGCACACAATCGCAGCATGTCTTCTAGCATTTGGATTACTCTCTCGGACTGGCCATCTATTTTTGGATGATACGCCATGCTCAATCTCAATTCAGTCCCAAGCGTTGTCTGCATGGTTTGCCAAAACCTTGATACAAATCATGGATCACTATTTGAGACGATGGACACCGAAACTCTGTTTAACCTCATAATTTCATGTAGATATAACTCAGCTAGTCTTTCTAGGGTTTGCGGCTTCTTGATGGGTTGGAAGTGTGCAGACTTAGTTAGTCTATCCACAATTACCCATGTGGCCTCATAACCTTTGCTTGAAGGAAATCCAACGACAAAGTCCATAGTGATATGTTCCCAATTCCATTCGGGGAATCGAGCGTGGTTGTAGAAATCCACTCGGACGTTAGTGATCCGCTTTTACTTGCTGACAAGTTGAACATCAAGTAATGAATTCTATTATGTTTTTTTTCAATCTTGACCACCAATAAAATCCTTTAACGTTATGGTACATCTTGTTATTGTTGGGCTGTACTGCAAAATGCAAGCAATATGTTTCTTCTAGATTTTCTTTCTTGTGGTCAAGTTGGTTGGGTACAAAAATTCTATTTTAAAATCGTAAGATCCCATCATGAACTTCGTATTTAGGTTTCCCGTCCTTCTTAACTTCTTCCCTAATCTTAAGAATTGCTTCATCTTTGTTTTGGCATTCTCGTACTCTTTCTACAAGAGTGGATCAGATCACAAGGCTAGATAGCGAGGCCTGTGAACTAAGTGGAATTACTTCAATCTCCATTTTGTCCAAGTCCTTGATCAATTATACTCAGCTGGTGATCACGTAAGCGAAGCTTCCTAACTTCCTACTCAATGCGTCTACTACTACATTGGCTTTGCCTAGATGGTACTGAATGCTCATATCATAGTCTTTAATCAACTCTAACCATTTGTGTTGCCTCATATTTAGCTCTTTCTGAGTAAACAGGTACTTAAGACTTTTGTGGTCGGTGAAGATATCATAAGTTTTCCCATATAAGTAGTGTCGCCAAATTTTGAAGGCGATTACTACTGCTGCCAATTCTAGGCCGTGCGTGGGGTAGTTCTACTCGTGTGTCCTTAGTTGCCGATAAGCATAAGCAATAACTTTCCCATCTTGCATCAACACGCAGCCTAGTTCCTTATGCGAGGCATTGTTGTAGATCACAAACTTCCCTTCTTTCGTGGGAATAGCGAGAATTGGTGTTGTGGTCAGTTTTTGCTTTAGAGTTTGGAAACTCTGCTCCCTTTCCTCTGTCCATACAAATTGAGTATCTTTTTGGGTCAACTGGGTGAGAGGTTTGGCTATTTTAGCAAATTCTTGAACAAATCAATGGTAGTAACCAGGTAGTCCCATGAAACTTCGAACCTTTGTCACCATAATGGCTGTGGCCAATCGACTATTCCTTCTATCTTTCAGGGATCTACCGATACACCATTTTTATTGATCATGTGGCCTAGAAAAACAATGTTGCTTAGCCAAAACTCACACTTAGGGAATTGGCATACAACTTATTCTCTTTAAGCATTTACAAAGCTATCCTCAAATGTCTCATGTTCCTTTAAACTCTAAGAATAAATCAAGATGTTGTAACACCCCGACTCAATTAAGTAAAGAAATTAACGATAATGAAAATTATCATAAGTTAATTTGCTTAATAACTATGGGTGATGCTAGATATGACTAATGACTCGGAATATGGATGTAAAGGTATAAATGATGAAAATAATCAATTATTAAGTAGAAACAACCGATGTGAGAATGAAATGTAACGCCGAGGGCCACGATTTGATAAAGGTATGGCAAGTATTAATCGACAAGTAACACACAAATGAATTTGAGAAATTAGTGCACGAAGTGCACTTAAACATGTTAGCATAACGCACAAAGGGAGCGCGTCTAATTGGAATTATTATGATAATTATGATAGACTTTTAAAAAAATTAAAATACATTTAAATACATCAAGGCGAGACAATGAAGGCTATGGAAGCCCAATAAGATCGAAGAAATACAAGTAAATCAAAAAAGTTCTAATAAAAATAATATGTTTTCTGCATAAACCAGACACGATGGGACGTGTTGAAAATAAAATTAATGACATGAAGAAGAAGCATGCAAGAATTAAAAACATTGCAAAAATAACAAGATATTTTACGGCAATTGAAATGCAATCTCGAAAATTCAAGAAACATACCCAAAATGCCAAACAAGGCACAAGGAGGGAAAATAACGCCAAAATGATGGCCAAAGGGTTTGAATCCTAGACCAAAAAGAGGAAAGATCTTAAGTCCAAAAAAAATACCAGTTGGGCTGTGAACACTTTGTGCTATATATCCTATCAAATATATGTATATATATATATATATACTCAAATAAGTCCCAAATGCTGCATGCTCAGAATTGAGCAACCAGCATCCTATTGGACCATACCCTCATCCAATGGCATGATATACAACACATCAGCCTAGGTTAGCCCTATATTATATATATATATATATGCATATAGATATGATGGCATAAATATATGACATGTGTGTTTGTGTGTTATTTGACATAAATTAGACCAAGAGTAGTGTGTGTATAGTGTGAGTGTATTGTACATGTGCGTGCATGTAGAGAGGGTAAGAGAGGGAGAGATGGAGAGAAGAAGAGAGGAAGAGAAGGGGAACCTAAATGCCACTTGAAATAAACCCTAGAGGACTTGGAAGGATCAAAGTTGAGCCAGGGAAAAGAGGAGAAGCTACTGTGAAGGTAAAAACCCTAACTATGCCAAATTTCTCTCTCTAGAAAACCATGCAAAAACTTAGTGTTTAAGGGATTTTAATGCCATGCATGCAAATGATATTGAAAAAAGAAGAAAACTAGATGAAAATGGCCTTGTTAAACTAGGAAGAAACCCTAGAACTTGAAAACCCAAAATGGTGAAAAATAGTGTTTTTGTACAAACTTAACTTAAGCTTGAAACCACCTACATGGCTCAAAAAAACGTTGAAAGTAGATTATACTGTAACTTAAATCGGCTAAAATGGTCAAGAGACCAAGGAGAAAGGCCAAGTTGCAGGTACGGTTTGGTTTGATGGATGATCATGATTTTGATCAATTCGTGGGGCTTAAGCGACAGGAAAAGATTCTCTATAACTTTAGAAACATATAAGGAAAATTTGGGGCCAAAACAGTGGCTAAAAAGCCACAAAATTGGAAGAAATTGATTTGCTAGAAAATCAAGTCCTCGCCGAAGCCCGAATATAAGTCCCTATTTCGAGCTTACGGGATTATCAAATCCAAAATGTGAAGCCTTAGATGGAAACTTCAAGAAATTAGGGTTCGAACCCCATTGAAAATAGATTGGAATTCCATCGGAGATAGTCGCCAGCGCCAGAGAAGACACCAGAACCATTGCCAAAGAAAAAGAACAGTGTTTAGGGTTGGTTTCGGGTTCGAGTCGGAACTTGCCCAAGCCCAATTGCGGTTATATCAAAATGGCACAGTTTTTGAGTTGTTAGTTAAAAAGGAAATGGGGCGTTTGGCTACAAGGATTGGAGACTGATTTAATACTCTTGTTCTGAACAGAGATAACCTATCATCGTTTCAGGTCCCTATCCACTATTTGGTTTTCTAAAAATCAGAAAACAAATATGAAAACTACGGCCAGTAGGTTTCGAACCACTGAAGTGTGCGTGTGTGTGGAACTTAACCCACATGTGTAACCCACTGTGCCACTTGGTTAAAATAAGACCTGAATAAATATATAAGTAAAATAATACAATTAAATTAATTTAAATTACTAAATTATTTTCGGTGTCCGAATAAAATAAAAAGGCAATGTAACCCAATATTTTTTAGGCATTCCAGACTCAATGGCGGAGTCCAAATTGCGAAATTAAATCTCAAAAAATATGAACGGACAAATTGAGTTAATCTAAAAAAATGCCCTAAAGGCTAAATGAAGTCAGCAAATGACCCCCAAAAATTATGAAAATACCTACTTTAAGTGTTTTCGACGTTCCGGACTCAAAGGCGCAATCCGATTTATGAGATTAAGTCCCAAAAAATTAAGACACATAAAATGTAAAATTACCATTTTACTCCTAATGATACCCAAGGCCAATTAAATACAAGAGGTAGCCCATCTTGACTATTTTGGACCATTTGGACTCAACGATAGAGTCCATTTCAGCAAACGAAGTACCGGAAAAAATATGACACATAAAAGTGTAAAATTACAAAAATGCCCCTAGGCTTAAAATAAACTATAGGTATACAAATTTAGATCTGGAAAAGCTTAAACCAATTATCTTCAACACTTTGAACCTAACGGTGACATCTTTTTGGAAAAAATAAGACCCGGGAATAAACTAAAAAATGATGAATATGTCCTTAGTACTTAATGAAGTTACCAAAAGTATAAAAATGAAATTAATAAGCCCACATGAATGTTATAAGGGCCAACTAGACTCAAAATAGAGTCTGAATATGTAAATCGTATATGGAAGAATATAGAATGTTAAAAAGAGGTAAATCGCCATAATGCCCTTGAAGGGCAAGGAACCCTAAATGGGGAAATTGAAGACCCTTAATTGAATAAGACTAAGTTCAATAGAACTTAAAACATTGAATAACAAAGTTTGGGATTAGAATGAATATTAATTTATTATGCCATGTATTTCTGATCCGTGATTATAGAATCACCCAAACGATAGAAAATGGAAAGAAAGCTACGGGATAGCTATTATTGTAACCGCATGGGAATGTAATGCTAAAAATCTAATGTAAGTAAACCCGAAACTCTAACATGTGGTAATTCCTATCCATGTCACAGTTTGATGCTGATAATTTGTATTCCATACATACCTGACATTGTTGATTTCCACAATTTGATGCCTATTCTACCTTGTGGATTTGTTGAGAATTTGATTGTCAATATCCTAAAGAGATTACTTGTTCATTTCTATACCTTGCTTGGATATTAAAAAATTGTTATGCCTCTCGCTACTGAGAAATTGTTATTCCACAAATATGTACATCACTTGTGGAATTTTGATGATCTTGATATTATTATGAGTGTCTGGAGTTATGAACTGTCACAACGTCCATCTAATTCATAAATGCTTTTGGACTTACGGGTCGGTGATTGGGAATGATACCCAACACTTAGTCCATGGAGGACATGATATGTGACAAAGGGTTGTATTGCTATCCAATAGCCCGATAGTGGGGTGGACTTGGATGAGCGCTTTCGGAGGTAGCCGGGCCCTATTTGTGATAGAATCTATTCTGTTAGTATCTCATATCGTTTATTGATATTCTGGTGATACGTTCTTGGATTATTAATATGCCTTATAAGCCTATCTTTGGATATGTTTGATGATGTACTCTTTGGTTATTGATACGCCTTTTGAACCTATTATTAGATTATCTGATGATGCACTATTTGATTGATGATATGCTTGTTTGTCTATCTTTGGACTCGAATTGCTATCTTATGATTTGTGCCAGCTAGCTATTGTATAGGCCAATCCTTATTGTTGATTTGTTATTCTACCTTGGGATGTGCCTTTTGGACCCACGGGTCACCTTGGTTGATTTATTTCCATTTGTGACTGGTTATTGATATCTATCATTTCGCTTGCCATTTGGTTCTATCTTGATACCTAGACTAACCCAGTCTTATGGCAGAGCGAGGGAATTTACTTACTGAGCTAAATTACCTTACTCCATATTTATAACTATTTTTCAGGTAGCTCTATAAGGTAGGGAATGAAATGAGGCGACTAGTGGAGCTAGTGGCATGCTTGTGAGCAATATTGATGATGTGAACTCTAAGTCATAATTTGAACATGTACTATGTAAGGCTAATCTAAATAATAGGAATTTGTAATATTGCATCATTGGTAGTGATGTTAGACTTGATTAGTAAATCATAATGATCAAAATGGTACTTGGAGATATTTTATTGATTGTTGTTGGAGTTTGGTTTGTGATCAGATGAATTACATTGGTGTAGCTTCCGCATTAAATGATTCAATGATTTATGATTTATTGATATAAAGAAAAAGAAAAAAAATTATCATTCTGTGCAATTCATTTGATTTTGTACAGCCTATCCGAGTGGCAGTGTCAGTCGTTGCCCCTAATCCGAGTTGGGTGGATTTCGGGTCGCGATAGAGTGGTATTAGAGCTATAGGTTAATGATTCATTGGGAGAGATCATACCAGTATTGGGTCATTTAGATGATTAAGCGATCGGTGACTTTTGGAGACGATAGTGTGCTTAGGTATTAAGGTTAATAGTCTTTGGGAAAGACTATGCTATGACTGGATTTGATGATTCTAGGGTGGTTAAGATGATCAAATGCATAGTGACATTTGGGAAATAGTAATATGCTTAAGGGCAAAGATTAAGGATTCTTGGGAAGAATCGTAGCGACATTAAGGTTGATGACCCTTAAATAATTAAGCTGTGAATTGATTAGTTAATTATGGGAAACTATAGTCTGAACAAGGGCAATGGTTAATGCCCTATTGGAAGATATAAGGTGAATAGAGATGGGATTGTGAAATCTTAGGAAGTCAGTGATCTGACAATAAATCTATATAAAAGATAGTCTGAGGAAGACTTAATGGATAGTGACATGAGGAGTTTGAGACTTTAGATGGATTGATGATATGTTAAAAACGTAAGGATTCTTGAATGAGTCATAGATAGACCCTGACAAGGAAATGATAAATAAAGCATTGGGAGATAATTATTGAATAAGCAAGACTGTCAAAGTGAACATTATGAAATGTAATGATTCCAAAAGGAGGCTGACGAATGATAAAAGATCATTGGAAAAATTTCAATGGATCTTGTTGATCTAGGTGAGAATATGACCCAATTGTGGGTGGTACTTTATTGAGTTAGCTGAACTTATTCCAAAAGGTAAATGATTAATGACTCTAAATGAGTTTTGAGGATCAATGTGATCTGATGATTAACAAAATGGAACTTGTGGTATGATGTCTAGAAAAACTAGTGAGGACAACAACTATGATAAAGTGATACATAATTCTTTGAGATACTGCGAGAACAATTGTGATTGAGGTAGAAAGAAAGCATAACTAAATCTGTGATACTAAGGAAGTTGAGAAGTTCCATAGTGGGAACAACTTGACATAATCTTGATAAACTTTGAATGTCAAACGTAACGATAAAACGATGGGATGGCTAATTGATTTAAACAATCCTGAAATATGATATGAAGTCCAGAATGAACAAGATTGTGAATTGCAGTACTTGCAAATGAATAAGTGCTGGTATGCTATTAAATCTTTGGTTATAGATGAGACTAATCACCTCACTGTGTGGCCCAGAAGTCACAGAATGTACGAGAAACTCCCTATACAGTTGAATAAGTTCTTTAAGAGAACAAATTTGTAAAAATTGAATAACAAATGGGGAGAAAAACGTAACATATGATGAAAAACTGAATATGATGGGTATGAAAAATTAGACACCAAATAACCTTTTAAGCAAAGGTAAGGGAAACCAAAATAATGGCTATAAATTAAAAAGTCATAAGACTTTAAAATTTGAATTGATCAAAAATGATGTGGGAGGTTCAAGGTGAACCAAATATGATATCGCAATTAAGAATACTTTCAGAAGTAAACTATTATATGAGGAAACGATGACTGGGGTAAAAGACTACCCCAAGAAATTTTAATAAGTTTATCAAGACTTAAAGAAGAAATGAACTGAGTATAATTGCTATGCTTTAATTCATAAAGAAATAAGAAATCAAAATTATGAAAGGCTCAATCGTGAATGAAAAATAAAAAGTAATTGTACCTATTGATAATTTGAAAGGAATAGTAAGAACTAAGTTCCTCAACTTATCTAATTCATGAAAAGATGAATGCATATGAATTCAAAAACGAAGGCAGGTATGCCAATGAGTTGGTTGCGATAATCGAATAAAGTCTAATGGAAAAAAAGAGGCTTAAACGGGAGGCGTTGCAAATCACGCAACCAAACGCATGTAATGAATATAAGGTGGGATTCGTGACAGAAAAAAAAAGGTGAGGAATTGAAAGGAAAGTGACTAGAGAGGAAAGAAGCTGTGTATAAGCTTCAGGTAGGTGAAACTCAAATCTTTTCCTCCTTGATCATTATTTTGAGCCTCCATATGAAATCAAGTAGAATAGTGTAAATCAATCAAAGACTCTATCCTTAGCAAAGACTAAAGTAGTTGAATAAGAAATCCAATACACTATAAACAATGGAAATGGTGTAGTCTAGTTACACCGTTGACTTTCTATGACCACTACCAAAGCAATTGATAGAAAAGAAAAGATCAAGGTACCAGATACGTTTACCTGGCACGTGATGTACCATACGACACCAACAAAAGTTGGGAAACCATGAACGGTAAAGTAATCACGACTTAGCGCCAAACAAAACTAATGCGACAACTAGATGTGAAACTAGTCACAACATGAATGATAGTGGGAAATAGTCAAGTAACTTAAAGGTGACTCAGAATGAGTAATAAAAGTATAATGGACCTATGACCACAAGTCCGACAACTAAAGAAATAAGCTCTGAAACGCTAATACTAGAATTTAGAGACTTTGAGTGTAAAGTCTCAAAAAGTTGAAAGTCAAATCTATGAATTTCAAAACACTATTAAAATAAACAAAAATGAGTACAAAAGAATTGTGAGATGATGTCCTAAATGCTAGTGATAAGTCCGAGAAATAAATTAAAAAGGGAACTATGATGATGAAATTGGCAAAAAAAGATAATAGAACTTCCTTGTAGAGATTTGAAAAATCAGGGTAAATTTTTCATTTTTGTTTGTAGGGCACTATTCATGCACTGTTTGCTAGCAAGGGCACTAAACGTACATTATTTAGATATAAGTCATGTTTAGAAGCATATTTTGAGTATAATATAGAAGAGAAATATGATTATAATGTTAAAATACACCTTCTATGAGAATTTGAGGCTAATCGGAGATAGTTTGAAAAATAGACCATAAAAGGCATCCCAGGTGGCCTGGGCGGACCCGGCCAAAGGAAAAAATAAATTTTTTAGAAAAATATCATTTAAAATAATTTTAAGAACTTTGGTTAAAGCAGAATATCGAATTAAGGCGTTTCAAGATGGGTTGTAGTATAACGGGATCTTGAACTCATTAAGGGCAAAAGTGTCTTTTCACCCCTTGGCCCCTTTACTATAAATAGGACCCTTTAGTGTTAAAATCAGAGAATTTTTTCTGAGCAATGAGCAGTAGGTCGTGCATGGAGAGAAAGGTGAAGAAAAACTAGGTTTTTTCAACTTTCTAACTTCCAAAACTCATCTCTAGCCTTGGAATCTCACAAGGCTTCCTTATAAGAAGTTGTTCCCCACATCAAGGGCTAGGTTCTTACTGATTGGTTCGGCTGCACAGCGAGCACAACTCCCTAGGGTTGAGAAAAACCCTTTTAGGTATGATATTTTTCTAAGTAAAGAATAGAGTTAAGTTTATGAGTGTTTTTATATATTGATTGTATGACTTACATGTTTATTTGTTGTTAGAAAACCACCTAGCATATAGTTACTTTGAAAACCTAGGGTTGGTACCTTGTGTACTTATGTATTCTTTGAGAATTTGGTGAAGTGATGAACATGTAACTTGAATATATGTATAATTCATTACATTCTAGCTTATATTCATGTAGACAAAGTCTTGTAGTTTGAAAGTTATGGTTGCTCAATGTATTGGTATTTTGTGTATTTGTGTAATCTTTGAGAATTTGTTTAAGTTGTGAACATGTAATATGATTATATGTGTAATTTATTGGATTATATGCTAAGTTTATGTAGACAAGATTTTATAGTTTAAAAGTTATAGTTTGATTTATGTATGATGCATTATTTAAGGCATACCCCATGTGTTTGATAAATGCCTCATTGAAATTGCCAAGAAAAATCAAGGCATCTTAGCATACATGAATCTTTGGAAACATAGCATGTGTTGAGCATTTTAGTGCTATGCATTATGAGGGCTGTAGATCATGTGGTGAAAAATCCAAAATTGGCCATTTGGTACTCGCTAATCCAACGGGAACGCGCCCGTGAAACGAGACATATAAGTGGTACTCGCGAATTCAATGGGGAAGGACCGTGAAACGAGACATGTGTTGGGCATAGAATTGCATGTGTGAGTCATGCATATTGCCATTGCATTGCATTGATGAATTGGAAGGCATATAGATTATAAATGTACACTTTGCACATGACACACCTTAATTTTTTTTTTTTATATTAGCATTATGTCATACTGGGCCATCGTGCTTACCCTATACGGGATTACATATTACAGATGAGACGCCTGGTACATGGGACTTGATGAAGTCATTGGAGCACAGAGGGAAAATGGATTTTGAAGTATATTTGGCCTAAGGGTTGCATTTTGTATATATGGGCACAAGCCTAAACAACTTGTGTTTAAATTTGGAAAACAGTGAACTATAGGCCTTGGGCCATTTTTGTAATGTAAGGGTTTAAAACCAAATGACAAATGAGATGTTTTGTTTAATGTGCATCACATGTAAATGTTGAGAACAATAGTTGTATGTGAATTAGTGGCCATCGAGTGAGGGTGGAATGTATGTATCCTTGTATATATAAATTGTCGTAAAGTATTAGGTGGAAAATGCTTAGAAAACTTAGGACACTATGGTAAAATTTTTCAAAATATAGTAACTAGATTAAGTGGAGTGGGAGAGCATGCCTAGACTTTATAAGTAGGGAAATACATGACTAAAGAAGAAAAAGAAAGGTAAGGAAATGAAAATAGGGGCCAATTAGTCCAAAAATTACTTAAGGTCAAAAAATAAGAAAAGGGGTAAAATAGTCATTTTACATGTAATAGGGCCCCACACCAAGTTTGGTAATGAAATAAATTCAAATGAGTGTAAAAATGTCAAAATCAAGATTTTAGGCCAAAGTTAGAATTTTGGCACTGTAGGCACTGTAGCTATGAATAATAAACCAGTAGCCCAGCAATCAGATGTAGCCCAGCCTAGCCCCCACGCTCGCCTGCCCACCGCGTGCCCCGCGTGCCTGCTTGCCTGCCCTGCGCATGTGCCTGCTGCCCACCGCACGCCTGCGCCTGCCTGCTTGCCTGCAACCATGGGCACCCAGCCCCTACACCTCTTAACACCAGCCTTGGCCACTTGCCTTGGGCGATGCTTGGCTAACCCCTAGGCCATGTTAGCCAACCACCTTAGGCCATGTTTGGCCAACCCCTAGACCATGTTTGGCCGCCATTTTGGGCCATGTTTGGCTACTTTTTTGGGCCATATTTGGCCACTCTTTTGGATCATGTTTTGTCACCTTTGTGGGCCATGTTTGGCCACCCTTTGGGACCATGTTTGGTCACTACTTAGGGAAATATTTGACCTTTACTTAGGCCATATTGGGCCACCAACCTTGACCATGATTTGTCATTATTTTAGACTATGCTAAGCAACTACTTGGACCACCTTGAAGTTGGGTTATGAAAGCGCTTAGGTTATGTTTAGCCTACACTTTAAGCCATTATAAGACATGATCTTAGTAGTATCTCAATCAGTTTAGAAATTCATACAAAACTGAGTCTAGTATGCCTTCTTCTATCCTTCCATCCACACCTCTTATTCAAGTAAACAAAATCTTTGACAGGTTTTCGGTACCCAAACCGATATTAACAAGTAAAATCTAATTAAAAACAAATAAATTAATTTAATCCTTTTATTTTATTATTTTCATTCACACCTCATGTTTATGAAAATTCGGGTCATGACAACGTGGTATCAGAGCCTAGGTTCGAATACTTAGGGACCGTAGGGTGTTGTTGAACACAATGGGACTGCGACATATGATTTGAAATTTTGGTAAGCATTGTGTAATGTGTAAGAACTTGGTAAGTGAATGTTATGATATATTATACTTGTTGCTTGTGAAGTGTAAACTATTGACAAGTACATGTTTAATATTCTTTTAATACCTATGTCTAATGTGAAAAAAAGGTATAAATTTTTTTCTTGGACTTGTAGACACATGCCACTGAGGAAAGCTCCTCCAAGACGTGCACCACCTAGGCGCGGTAGGCCTAGAACCACTGTACCATCTCGGCGTGGTAGGCCCAGAGCTACTGCTCCGGCACTCAGCACAACAAAGGAGGCCATTGCTCTTACACCTGCCCCAGCAGAGGAGGTGGAGCAGACCATCGATGCTAGAGATGTGGCGGCAATTTTACAGGAGTATTTTTGCACTATGTAGGAGGCTAGGACTGTAAGTGCCGAGACTAAGGATACCTTTGTGATGAAAGTGTTCCAAAGGATGAGACCTCCTACCTTTGCAGGACAGCCCGACCCCTTAGTAGCCGAGGAATGGCTAGATCAGATTACGAGGATCCTAAACTTGTAGGGAATTACCGAGCCACACTTAAGAGTTAGGTGTGCCACCTTCCAATTCACCAAGCTAGCTAGCCAGTGGTAGAGAGGGGCTACTGCGAGGATGGATAGTTTCAGAGAGGGGTGGGATGCATTTGTGGCCATGTTCAATGACCACTATTTTCCCTAGATTACACGGATAGGATATATGGACGAGTTCGAGACTCTCCTTTAGCTAGATATGACAGTGACTCAGTATGAGTCCCGTTTTACTACATTGGGGAGGTTTGCCCCACATATTATAGAGACTAAGAGGCTGAAGGTTCTTTACTTTATCAGGGGGTTGAAGACCTCCATCAGGGACAGACTGGTTGGTGATATTATTGATACTTACGATGAGGCAGTGACCAGGGCCATCAGGGTAGAGAGGGAGTTGGCTGAGCTTAGGGGGATTAGAGAGTCCCGAACACAGAGTAGGGCAGCTACAACACAGGCTTCTACACCTGCCCCAGCATATACTGGTATGAGACCACTGAAGAGATGCCGAGCCAGTACTCTTTCTATAAAGACATCTTAGAGACCTATCTAGTTTCTAGCCCCCTAGCCTACTGTGTCTATTGCTTCCCGAGGGGGGGCATCCTAGGGACCCATTACTTGTTTTCTCTGTGGGAAGCCTAGCCACAAGGTGGCCAATTGCCCCCAGAGAGACCCCAGTTAGGGACATGGAGCTGGACCGAGTCGGGGATCGTTTCCACCTCCAGTACAAAGTTAAGGGTGGAGACCTTCTCCATTTTGTTTTACTTGCCATCAGACGGGCCATATGAGGGCCAACTGTCCTCAGGGGCAGACTTCTCAGGGCTCGTAGAGACTACAGTACTATCAGCATATTTAGACGCCTCTGCCACAACCACAGTTAGGCTATAGACCTCCAATACCACAGTTTCAGCTAGCACCCTTTAGCACAGAGTGTTAGAGCTCCCGGACAGAGGGGTAGAGGTCAGCAGGGACAAAAAAGGGGTGGTAGACAGGGTTAGACCACACAAGGTCGAGCATATGCAGTGGTCACACCTGAGGCATCTACTTCTGGACCTTCTGTGGTTCGAGTTACATTCCTTATTTTTAATTCATGGGCCAGCGCACTTATAGATTCTAGTGCATCACATTCATTCATGTCTACCATGCTTGTCATGACATTGGGGTTAAAAAAAATAGATCGTCTAGATCCATCATTGCATGTTGATACACCAGTTAGGGGTAGTGTGATACCAACGAGGATATGTAGAGATTGCTCGATAAAGATTGCAGATCGTATCCTTTCTTTTGACTTCATTCTATTTGACATTTCTGGCTTTGATATTATATTGGGGATGGATTGGTTGTTTACTTTTCGAGCGAGTATAAACTGCTACAAGAAGAGAATGACTATGTACTCCTGAGGGAGATAGCTTTTATTTCACGAGGGATCTTGGAGATTTCCTAGTGCTACCCTTATATGACTCGATGAGTTGGGAGAGGCCAAAGAATGTGTTTGAGATCTGAAGTTTCTTAGGATTGGCCAGATATTACCATCAATTTGTAGAGGGATTTTCTTGTCTTGTCACGTCGATGACTTGTCTGGCGCGCAAAGGTATTAGATTCAAGTGGAGTGATGACTGTGAGCAGTCATTTCAGGAGCTGAAGAAAAGGCTAACTTTAGCACTTATTTTGATTATACCTGAGGGAGGTATTGGCTATACAGTTTATTGTGATGCTTCACGAGAGGGACTAGGTTATGTATTGATGCAAGAGGGTAGGGTGGTAGCCTATGGTTCTTGTCAGTTGAAGAATCATGAGCATAACTATCCTACACATGATTTGGAGTTAGCTGCCGTCATCTTTGCACTTAAGAGTTGGTGACACTACTGATACGGGGAGAGGTTTGAGGTGTTATCAAATCACAAGAGCCTTAGATACATTTTCACGCAGAAGGACTTGAACCTTCGACAGAGGAGATGGATGGAGTATATAGAAGACTATGACTTTGACCTTCAGTACCATCTTGGGAAGGCCAATGTTGTAGCAGATGCACTTAGTAGGAGACCGAGGAGCACTGTTGCTAGCATTGCTATTAGGGAGTGGGAGATGATGGGAGATATTGGCAAGTTTGACTTGGATTTTGTCGAGTCTGAGGGACACGCCACACTATTCAGTTTATGTGCACAGCCTATACTATTGAACAGGGTTATTAAGGCACAGTTACAAGACACAAAGGCAGAGCAGATTCGAGCATGAGTTACTAGTACCAAGGGCTTTGAAGGATGCACAGTTCATTCTGACCTTGGCTTGAGGTATATGGGTAGATTCTTTGTTCCAGAGTCTCTTAGGGCTGATGTTCTTAGAGATTTTCATTATTCACATCTAGCAGTGCACCTAGGAGGCACAAAGATGTACCATGATTTACGCTGCCAGTATTGGTGGACGGGGATGAAGGGAGATGTTGTACAGTTCGTATCGAGATGTCTCACGTGCCAACAGGTTAAGGCTGAGCACCAAAGACTTGGGGGTTTGTTACAACCATTGCTAGTGGCTGAGTGGAAGTGGGAATATATTACTATAGATTTTGTGATGGATCTTCCGAGGTCACCTAGAGGTCACAATACAATTGGGTAATTGTCGATAGGTTGACGAAGTCTGCACATTTCCTACCGATTAGAGTGACTGTTTTAGTGGATGTTCTCAGTAGGTTGTATATCCGAGAGATAGTACGACTACATAGGATTCCAGTTTAGTACTGCCTTTCACCCTCAGACTGACAGTTAGTCACAGCGTACTATTGATAAGAATGAAAAATGTCATATTTTTCTCCCTTAATATTTAGTCTTTTATCCTTATTTGGTGCCTAAAGGTACTCATTATTCTTATATTTTGATTTAGGATGCAAATGGATGCGCTAAGTGCAAAACAAAGCTAATTGGGCAATTTTGGATAGTTTCAACATTGCTTCGTAATCTAGGCATAACTTTCTCATCCGAGCTCCGATTGAGATTATTTAAGATGCTGTAGAAATCTAAGAAACATCTCTACAACTTTCATGTTTTGCATTTGAAGCAATTCTGACTGCATCAAGGTCGAAGTCGGGTTTGCAGATGCTGCACCAGCACTACTGACATTTTGGAGCGTTTTTAGCTACGCAAATTTCTAATACGCGGGTCCAACGCGATTTATTTTTGGAAGTTGTGCACGAAGATTTCAGCTGAAATCACTTCTTTCTTAGTTATATTAGAACTTTATTTTATTTTTAATATTTTCCTTTTTTAGTTAGATTTAGATATTGTTATTTTAGGATAATTAAAATATCTTTAGACGTTATAGTAGGCTTCCAACACTGAATTAATATGTAAAAGGAGGAGGAGATCAGATTTGAAATCTCTCTCTCTCTCTCCTCTCTCTCTCTCTCTCTCTCTCTCTCTCTCTCTCTCCCTCTTCTCTAATTTTTCTTTCAAGTTTTCATAGCCCTGAGTGGCTAAATTTTTATAATTGGTCGAAGAAAACGGAAGCCTCGAAATCAATAAAACTGTGAGATCTAATTTATTTTTATTGTTCAATTTATGCTTTGAGTATCGAATGTTCTTCTGTGCTTATTTTCATGATTGTCTCGTTTAATTACTAGGAGGCCTACTAGTTTATTATTCGTTGCAATCTACTGCTAGATTAGATATCAAATCTATAATTGTTTGATCCCTCTAATTTGTGAAGCAACTAAGATTTAATGATTTCCTGCGTCATAAATTACTAGATCTTAGGAAGAATGTTCGACTAAATTAAATGCAACCACATGCTTGTGTTGTTTAGCTTCATCGATCTCTCTAATTTTTAAGGCTGCTACTAGATTAAATCTTTAGCGCTTGTCTTGAGTTGTTTAGTAGTTAGGGTTAATTAGATCACTTGTTTTCTAATTAACTACGACTAAGGAGAGATAGGAAAAATAATTTCAACGGTGAATATTCAAAGTGTGAATTGATATATACTTGCATCGATGATCTGTTATAAAATTCCGATGGTGGATGTTGACTTAGACCAATGCTTGTTCTTTTGATTGATTTCAATACTTTAATTTAAATTATTCTTTAGTTGTTTTTTTTTAATTATTTTCGTTATACTCAAACCCCTCATCCTTGTTCACATAGCATAAAATTTGGCTAGGCACTCTCCGTGGGAATGATCCTTACTCGCACTACTACATATATTTTTAAGAGTCTAGGTTTTATTATTTTTGGTTACCTGTGATAGCACGCCAAATTTTGGCACTGTTGCCAGGGAGTAATTCTAGTTGATTTTTGTGCTTCTTGTGATCCTTATTTCGTTCTTGAAATTTTTATTTTTATTTTTATTTTTTATTTTTTTAAAAAAAAAAAGAGTATTAGCATAGAATTTTTTTTAGCGCCGTAATTGTGATACAGATGAGTGCATGGAAATTGTTAGACATAGTAGCCCAGTGCGTTGCAACAAGTGTCCGTGTGCTGTCGAAGGTTGTCTGTCAAAGGGCTTTGCCGGGCTCTTCTCTGGTCGTTCATGTTTGGGGTTTGATCAGGAAAGGAGAGTTTCCTATACATAAGCTCCTACCAGAATAACATCAAAAAAGTCTACTACAAGTTTATAGTTTGTTATATTATGTCTTGCTTTGGTTTATTTATATATTTTCCTGTCAGTCTCATACTGTTATTGGAGGATAGTTATCTGATTAATTTGTTGTGCATGTTTTGATCAATTCTATTTTGTGCTCGGTAAAATCAATAATTTTTTCCTTTTTTAAAAAAAAATTAATAAAAAAATCAAGGTGATTTGCCTTTTAGCATAGAATTTTTTATTTTATTTTATTTTTTATTTTATTTTGTTTTTTTTTCATTACTCTAGATTTTTCCTGATTTGTTTCTCATAGTTTATTAGAGTTTCCTTGATTGTTTATTACTATAACTCAATCTTCTAATCAAAGTAATTTGTAGTGTGATCCAAAAATAGAGAGAACTTTGTGCAAGTTAAGGAGGGAAGCTCGGAGAAATTTTGAAAAGAACGATCTAGCTCTTGATTCCCTATTTGATAGCAATTCTGATTTAGAAGAGGAGGAAGTCATGGCTGGAAATCGAACTTTGAAAGAACTTGCCACCCCTAATTTGAATCAACAACCTTTATACATAATGTTCCCTACTTTAGATGCTACTACTACTTTTGAATTAAAATTTGGACTAATACATGTCATTCCCACTTTTCATGGCCTTGCAGGTGAAGATCCTCACAAGCATCTAAAGGAGTTTCATGTAGTATGCACGAGTATGAGACCCACGGGGATGACTGAAGAGCAAATTAAATTAAGAGCCTTTCCTATTTTTGTTGAAGGATTCGGCTAAGGATTGGCTCTATTATCTACCCTTTGGGAGTATTACCACATGGAATGAGATGAAGAGGTTGTTTTTGTAGAAATATTTCTCAGCTTCAAGGGTGTAATACCCTGACCCAAATCGCAGCCGAGCAAGCCATGAACGGATACCAAGATTAAGATAAAAAGTTAAAACAAATAAAAATAAGATTTAAAAAGGGAATAAAACAAAAATTAAAAAAAAAAGAAAGATAAAATAAAATAAAACTATAAAATAAAAATAAAATAATAATTAGAAAGAAAAAAAAAGATATGAAGTTGAAAGGGTGGACAGTATATATATATATATATATATATGTATATATATATATATGTATAGATATATATATATATGTATGAATATAGGTATAAATATATATGTAACTGAAGAAAGGAAGAAAACGGATGGGAGGCGCAGGAAGTGAATGGCCAAAGAGGGAGAGAATGAAGGAAATAAAGAAGAGGGGAGTGGTTAAGCATGCCATTGCATGCGTTGGAAATAAAAGAAAAAAAAGTAGAGAAGATGAGGATGATCAACACGTCCCACGGTTTTTGAGATACACCACCATTGACACATTGTGCGAGTCTTGCGTCTCTGCCTATCGGCCTTCAATGAGTCGGGTGTTGTCGAATTCGATCATGTGGTGAGGGATATCGAAGATTTTGTTCATTCAGAAAAGAGAGTTAGGGTGATCGATTTACTACAATTGGAATTTTCGGATCGGGGTTGTTGGTGGCATTGGCTGTTGGATTCCAAATTGCTGGCCAATTCGAAAGGGGTTGAGGACCCATTGGTGTTGATAAAGACCAAAAGAGAGAGAGGCGGTGGGTGACGAAGGAGCGATGGGTTTGGGATCAGCAATGGCGAAAAAGACGATCGTCAACGGTGTGGTATCGGAGGCCGTTGATCAGACGGTGGCTGAGATTTCTGGAAAGGAAGACTACGATCTAGTGATGTTGTGGTGACTAGGTTCTTGCAATGGTTTGCTTTGTTTGTCTAGTACAGAAGACTGATACGAACAGTAATGGCCTTTTTGAATTTTCGAAGGTCGTTGCCCTGGTTGCACTGGATCTTCTTCAGGCAAAATCACCCTACACTAAAGAGCAGTTGAGACAGTTGTTTAGGATGTTTGATAGAGATGGGAATAGGTATATTACTGCTGCGGAGTTGGCGCACTCCATGGCGAAGCTTGGACACGCCTTGACAGCAGGGGAGCTTACAGGGATGAACAAGGAGGCTCTTGTTGAAGCATGAAAGGGTAAGAGCTTTCTGTCCTTAAATTTTGAAAAGCATGAATGATTTATTTGATTTTAGGATCATATTATGCATGGAATTGGGTTCATATTACAATTTGAATCAGGAAAAACGAGAGAGAAACGAGAAGAGAACATGGCATTTGACACGACCCGAGACCCACCCTCTGCGGATCCCGGATCGCGCACCCAATCCGACATTTCTGTCCGAACCAAGGGTTCTTAACTTACTGCACAAATCGTGCTCTTAACATGCAACAACTTAATTGCGGAAGATTTGAAAAATATTTAGTTACAAAAGTTGCATGTTATACATATTGTTCTCAAGAGTGCGGAATACAAAAATAATTTTTCATACATTTGATCTACCCAAGACGTGGACCACATGGGAGTACTATAAGACTATCTGTACTGAGTATTACCCCTGTACTGCAAAAGTATGTCCACTGCTATTGCTACTGCTCGTCTACATCTTCCTTCCCTAAAAAATTTAGGGAAATAAGGGGTAAGCTAACTAAAGCTCAATAAATAATTCTCCTTTGCTCTATCATGTGTACAAGAATATGAAAAGGCATTATCCGCGAGGAAATAGGATAAATGCAAATGTACTAGCCAATCATAAATAAAGATCTCATCAATGAATGCCAACAGTAGGAATTCAAATAATCAACACTGATAATCAATCTGATAGCATACAAGCAGTCACTGAATAATAGTTGTGAAATCTCATGATCAATCATAATTAAGTAACATGATCAAGCTACGAATATCACAACACAAGATAATGATATCAATTTGAGATGCTTGGATAATGGTGGGGCCCGGATACCCCGGTGGCTCACATTCGGTACTCGCCAGCCTCGTCGAATGATCTTGCCCTGAGCTCGTATTCAGTGCGTGTAGGCCTTGCTGAATACTACCGCTCTGAACACGTATCTAGTGCTCGAAGGCCTCGCCGGATACGGCTCTGTGCATAATATAAAATAAATAATAAATCCCCCAGAATTTGGACCCGAAGGTCATAACTGGCATCAGGTGGAAATGTGACTGATCACAAATCTAGCTCTTTAAGGATATATCAAGATCATACAATTTCTGGGTAAGTGAAATGAATTCACATCTAAATTAAGCACAACTATCTGGCCTTCCCGACCTTGGGTAGAAGTGTACAACAAGAACTCAATGCACAAATGTACTACTGATCAAGATATATTCATGTAACATCAACTAATACTTTCCACATGATACGACAGTATCAATGTGGTTCAACAATTTTAGAAATATACAAAGAGTACAACAACAGTGTATGTACAAGGAAACATGACTTGGCTCGAAATGTAACACATACAGAGATCAAAGATTACTTACTTTTTTTTACTGTCCTTGAACTAAAGGATTTAGACTGCTCTTTCCTTGCCCTTCTGTGTTCCTAAAATTCATGAAACACATCTCCGTTTATCATCACTTGTATGATGCTATTCATCAAATTTTATTTCTTTATTTTATAAGTTTCCCTTTTCCTAAAATAGACCTTACCATTGAGTCCGAATGTCTAAGAAAGTCTATTTAGGCTTTTACCGATCTTAAATCGGACTCTTGGATTGAAAAGGGCAAAACTGTCTTTTGGTATGTTATGGGTATTTTATTCCTGGGACCTCTTTTCATAGTTTTGACCTTACCTTTAGATCTGGAAGGTTCGAGATAATAAATTTTGACTATTTACTTGCCCCGTTTGGACTTCGTTTGACTTCTTTTTAACTCAGGGGCATATTAGTAATTTTTTAATGTTATCACGGGTCTTTCAATTTTTGGGATCTCAGTCTTGTAAAACGGACCTCACCATTGATCTCAGGAGGTCCGAGATAGTCAAAAAACATATATGACTTGTCCCATTTGGACTCCGAACCATTTTGTGACATTTAAACTAATTAAACTAATTAAATTAATTAAATTAATATTTTATTCTAGGGGTCCGATTGTAATTACTTAAAAGTTCTGGGGTCCTAATGAAATTATTCCAACCTTTTGGGGCCGGTTTGTGATTTCTAAGAGTTTTGGTCTGAACCAGTGGGTTCACTGGCTCAAACCCTAAACCGATCCAACATCAAGGTGAACCGATCGGTCATCAACTCCGACCTCTCACCGAAGCCGAAAAATTGTGAAACCCTACGGTTTCTCACATTTTTAACGCCATTTTTCTTCCTTTTTCCACCAAACCGTCTCTAGGACCTAAGGGGATGGATTAAAACTAATTTTTGGCACCTAAACTCTCCTATTTTTCGACACCCAGCCCAAGTTTCCGGTCACTGCACCGTTTTTCCGACGAGTCGATTTTTCATTTTTTTCTTGCTTATTTCTCTACCGTTTCATTCTGTTTTTGTTGCGTTAGATTCCTGAGGATGTTTCCTTTTGATTTCTAATCTCAAAAGTGAGATTAACTCAACGTATCAAAATCTACCATTGTTGACCGTATGTAGAGTTTCCTTGATTTCTTTTCACATTTTAGTGTACCTAGTTCTAACATGCATCCATGATAATTTTTAAGAGAATAATGTAAGAAAACTAACGTTGATTAATACCTGTTTAAACTGCTGCTCCTCCAAACTGCTCCAAATTAGTTTCTTTCTCTCTCTAAATTTTCTTCTTCTTCTCCTCGGTTTTCTCTTGTCCTAACTCCTTGGATCTCTCTGCTTCTCTGGGATGCTCACAGCCTCTCCACCTTTTCTGATTTCTTTCTCTCTTATTGGTTTCTTTTCCCCCCCAACCGTAGGCTCTCTCTTACTCTCTCCCTTACATATACATACATATATCTCTCCCTCTCTCTCTCTAAGTCAGATCTACCCATGCCCTGAAACTCCTCTACACACTCCATCAACCACCCTGCCATCACCTTGCCACCTTGAGTGTTTTACACTCATCCCACATACGCACACAACTGTGCACAGTACACAGCACACACACACACACACACACACACATATATATATCCACGAGCACACACTGTGCACAATCTGATATATATATACATATATATATATATATCTATATATATATACTTATATATGTAAATATTTAATGTATTAAACATACCTATAAAATATACATATATATACATAAGTATTTAATGTTTTAATTATACATATATATATATGTATATACACACTTAAATAATAACACACATATATACGTATATATATTATACAGTACTGTACCTATATACATATGTTCATACATAATTATATACGTGTACGTTCATTTATACACTCATACGCATAAATTTATACGTCCTTGTATATATCCATATACACATACTTATACATATTTCTAAAGTATTTACATACACTCATTTCACTCGAGCTACGCATGCATACAGTCATTTGCATGCATGGAAATATGGCGTACATGCATTACGAGGTTCAGTGTTGGACTACTCGGGTGTCGCCCGACACCGGCTATACTAAATAAACCATTTACATTCCACAATCGTACTGTTCCATAAAATATCACGATATAGAGTTTGAACAACTCAGATTATACTATTAAATCAATCTAGCTCAGTATACGCGTCGTATTCCGGGTCGGGATATTAAAGCATTTATAGAAAGGTGACCGGCCATGCGTGAGGAAAAACCTGTGCGGCTGGGGCTGGGACTTTGTGATTTATTTTGGGCCAAACCGGGTCGGGTCCGACCCGACCCACCCATTCAGATGGCTGCCCAACACTGTTACTTTACTGGTAAATTTTTAAATTTGAGTTTGGAGGGTGTTTGGTTAAAAAGGAGAAGCTATCCAATAGTTGACTTATAAGTATATACTGGAAATGAAAAACAGAAAAAAATTGGCACAGGGGCTATATGCCCTGTGACTTAAACGTAGGATGATGGATCAATTCTTGGAACACAGACCACTGTGCAACTAAGGCACATGTGGTCTATTTTGTCCCAAAAGATATATATATATTAGTGATATTTAATTAATTTAAATAATTAGTTAAATTAGTAATTATTGAATTAATTCCCGATAGGTAAATGAGTCAAATAAATAATGTAAATTGACTATTTTGGACCTTCTGAATTTAATGGTGAGGTCTGTTTCATGAGACGGACTCCCAAAAAAATAAAATAACCGTAGAACGCCAAAATGCCCCTACATCGAAAGTAAGTCATACTGACTCCGATTGAGTTAAGTAAATAGTAGATTTTTATTATTTCAAACCTACTGGACTCAATGGTGAAGTCCAAATTGTGAAAACAGAATCCGAAAAATAGAGATACGTAAATGACCATTTTGTCCTTAGGTAAATTAGAGCAAATTAGAAGTTGTAAAGGTATAAAGTAATAAAAGAGATATTTAAAGTAGCGAGGCATAAATTTGATAAATGACATTAAAGCTGAAACGTGTTTACTGATGTATAGGAGACTCGAAAGGAAAAATGGAAGGTCATGGAATACTAGGACACATTGAAAAGGTAAGTGGATTCCTATCTCTTATACGTGGTTTTCCAAGCCACGATCTTTCTACTACTGCCAAGACTTGTACTCATGTATGTATCTACTGTTATTGTTCCCGCCATTGATATTGTCCTATCTGGTGGAAGCCTATTGACTGATATCTCGTGATTTGATGCATTGTACTAACGCCTATCATTGTATGCATGTCATGCTAGTTCATACGTTGCATGTTGAGACTGTAAATGGAAAAATGGTGATAGGAGTGTTTTTATCAATTGACTGGACCTACGGGCCGATTGACGGGACCTACGGGTCGAATCCGTGATCGAACATATGGTGATGGGGGATTTCTTACATATAGAGTTACGAGGGCATTTCATATGCATTGATGTTAACTGTTCACTCATTAATTGTGTTTGACTGTGACCGTTTTACTATGGCAGTATTCATGTTGATTGTGATTATTGAGCTTTACTGTTCATTGGCCTTGTGGCACTTTACTACTAACTGAAATCGTTGTCATGACTGGCTATCATGTTATCTTGAATTCATGTTTTCCTATGTAATCCACAACCTGTATTTGAGATAGGCTTTTACTTACTGGGCTTTATTAGCTCACCCCCCCTGGCCGTACAAATTTTTCAGGTGAGAATGTTACAGAACCACAGTAGGAGATCAGGAGCTTAAGGAGACAGTTGAGGAGCATAATAGTAATAAATGAAGTCTCTCCCATGTACTCACCACCTAAGAGTGGTTCATGATCAGTATATTGTTAGTTTAAGTTTAGTCTTTGAACAATAATTGTAATAAAGCTTTCGCACTTTAATGTCATTTTTATATTATTTACTGTTATCATTGGTAAAAGAATGGAAAAAGTAGGGACAGCCATTGGGCTGGCCCCGCGACACGAGATCTGCATAGGGTGGGTTTCGGGTCGTGACAAAGGGTAGTCAACATTCGAAAAGAAATTTGTGGTGTAAGGCAGCACAACAGAGAGTCCCTAAATGATACTAGGAACGTTTCAAAAAATTATGTACAAGCTGCCCCATCATCAAATTAGTGAGCAGCTTCTTATCTAGTATTTCTATGAGGGCCTTCTACCCACTGATAGGAGCATGATTGACGCTACTAGTGGAGAAGCTTTAGTGGATAAAACTCCCGAGGCCGCGAGAAACTTGATTGTAAATGTGGCAGCCAATTCTCAACAATTTGGCACTAGGCTTGACCCTCCATCTAAGCATGTTAATGAGGTAAATATTTCCTCCCTTGAACAACAAATTGTGAGTCTAACTTCTCTTGTTCGTCAAATGGCTGTAGGTAATATGCAAACGGCAAAGGCTTGTTAGATTTGTTCAGTAGTAGGGCATCCAACCGATATGTGCCCAACTTTTCAAGAGGAGCCCATTGAGCAAGTGAATGTGGCGGGTGGTTTTCCTGGACAACCATAAAGGAAGTATGATCTCTATTCAAGCACGTATAACCTGGGATGGAGGGATCACCCCAATCTTAGCTATGGGAATCCAAAAGTAAATCAGCACGTGACTCAAAACTGCCCAAGTTACCAATAATAGAAGCAGCCATACCCCCTAAACAACAACTGGGCCAAACTTCTAATTCTGGTTTGTCTTTAGAAGATATTATTAAGTCTCTTGCCACTAATACTTTGCAATTTCAACAAGAGAAGAAACAATTTCAACAAGAGGCGAGGGTCAGTATTCAAAGTTTGGACAATCAGATGAGCCGGATGGCAACCACAATTAGTCAGCTAGAGGCGCAAAGTTTGGGAAAATTACCCTCTCAAACGGTAGTAAATCCAAGAGAAAATGCATGTGCAATTGTTTTGAGAAGTGGTAAAGAGGTTGAGATTCTAGCAAAGACAGCCCTTGCATCGTCGAAGCAAGAAAAGGAGAACGACGTCATTGTAGACAGGAACGTTCCCAATGACGATGACGTACCGAAGCGTAAGTTTTCACCTCTTTCTGATTATAAACCAGTACCTCATTTTCCTTAGGTTTTAGTAGAATCTAGAAAATATGACCAAAATAAAGATTTATATGAGACTTTTCGTAGATGCGAGGTAAATATTCCACTTTTGTCACGACCCTGAAACCCACCCTATGCGGATCTCGTGTCGCGAGGCCGACCCAAAGGCCGTCCCTACTTTTTCCATTCCTGTATCATAGTACTAATATGCAAAGTACTAAAACCTCAAAACAATAACAGCGGAAGTCTTATCAGTAATAGTACATCAACAGAAGTCTTTCAATACACAATGTTAGCAGAAGTCTTTACAATACACAATATGGTTCTACATAAACAAAATAAGAACCAAACGTAACCAGCACCCGAGGGTGGTGAATACATGGGAGAACTAAAACATAGACTGATACGTTTCCTCAAAATGTCCTCCTATGCTCTCAGACTCCTACTGGGGTCTTGCAGCGTCATCACCTGAAATGGGGGTAAATGGGTGGAATGAGCTACGAGAGCTCAGCAAGTAAAAACAGATCTCCGACACTGGTATCGATAAAATACAAATCCATGAATAAGATTATGATAGCCAATCATAAGGAAGGAGATGCTGTGATAGCCAATGAGAACAGTTGCCATGAAGGCCAATGAATAATAAGTCACGAAGTTCAATTAGGAGTAATAGATACACTATCAACATGAATCTCTCAACAACAATACAACAACAAGAAGTACTGCCACAATAAACCGATCACAATCAATTCAATGAAGAGTGTCTTCTCAGTTTAAGATAAGTCATAAGGAATAGTGCCATTCAATAACGAAATCATAACGATTCTTAAGAGATGCATTTACTCTGTTCTCAGGTAAAATGCCAATGCAAATGTAAATGAAATGCCAATGGATATGCAATGAAAATGCCAATGTTCATGCCAATCAATTGCCGGTGGAAAGCCTTCGAGGAATTCATTCCTACCACCTGTCCATTCATGTACTTGACCCTTAGGTCTCCAGTCAATCAGAAAGCATCAGATGGATGTTGTGACTGAGCACAAATCCTGTATTCATAACATATCATGATTATTCATAATTCCATAGGAGTATAAAATGGAATATCATATATCCAATAAAGACATAGCAATAAGCCTTTCAAGGCATGGTTTGCAATAAAGACATAGCAGTAAGCCTTTCGAGGCATGATTCGACATGATAACAATGATATAGCAGTGAATCAATGTCCACAAGATAGAACAATATCGCATTGTGGATAGCAATAACGTGAGGTACTTGATTATTCATAATTCCATAAAAGTATAAAATGGAATATCATAGATTCAATGGAAACATAACAGTACGCCTTTCAAGGCATGGTTCAACATGATAACAATGATACAACAGTCAATCAATGTCCACAAGATAGAACAATATCATATTATGGATAGCAATAACATGAGGTACTTTCAAGGCACAGTGAAACATGATAACAATGATACATCAGCCAATCAAATGTCCACAAGATAGGAAAATATCGAATTGTGGACACAAGGATGTCAATACATTCAAGAGCACGAGTTTGGTAGTAAAAGAATAAACTTGGCTTATGGAAACACTACATGTAAGAGAGAGTGATCCACTTACCTTTATCGTGATTCTAGATTAGGAATCCGTGAAAGTACCCTTGCCTTTCGAGTTCCCTATATATCAATGAATACGTTTTAGAATAGATTTTATTCATCAAATTTTATGCCTTTCCATCATAAGTATTTCAAATACTAATTTAGACTTTACCATTGAGTCCGGAATGCCGAAGAAAGTCGGTTTAGGCTTTCACGGAATTCCATTTGGGCTTTTGTACTAAAAGGGAAAAATGGTCATTTTGCACTTTTATGTATTTTATCCTTCGGCGTCCCGTCTCGTAAAATGGACCCCACCATTGGACTCAGAACATCCGAGATAATAAGTTTTGACTATTTATTTACCTCGTTTGGACTTCGTTTGACCTATATTTGGAATAGGGGCATTTTTGTAAAATTAATATTTTATTAATTTTTCCTGTTTGGGCCTTAGTGGAATTTCTTAAAACATTTGGGGCCGGTTCACAATTTTCAAAAGCTGTGGTCTGAACCAGTTGGTTCAGACCCAAAAACCCTAAACCGGTCTGCCCTTCCCCTGAACCAAACGGTTCAGTCCATTCAGAGAATCGGATTCCAATATCCTGGTTCCTACCCTTATCCGTGGTTGGAATAAGCCCAAACCCAATTTCAATTTTGTATCCCTGCAGCCAAACAGCCCAAAATCCATTTTAAAACTTAAATGTAAACGACATAGTTTATGCCCCATTTCATATCTGGTCGGGTACCGACCCAACCCAAACCCAAACCCGGATCATCTTAACCCGGTAGCCCCCACGACTTCACGGTCGTCTTCCCCGAGAGTCCGGTAGGGTTCCGGTGGTGAACAGTCACCTTCTCCGGCGATGGTCACCAAAATCCGACTACTTTTCAACCTGTTTTAAACGCCGTTTTCTTCCTTTCTTCCCAAGGATCCCAACCCTAGCCTTAGTTTTCATCAAGACCCTCCCCATCTTTACGAAAATGAGGTTTAAGGGCTCGGCCCGATTTTCCGGTGACCTGTATTTTTTCCATTTTCGTGACTTTTGAGTACTGTTTTGGCCCTAATCCGTTTCAAATGGTTTCCTGCACTTCTGAGGATCATTTTCAAGACTCAAAACAAACTTTAACCAAGATTTTTCATGAAACCCGAAATTATCCTAAGGCCTGCAACTCCATTTTTCTACCAGGTCTCTTAACCATTTAACCTCATTCTTTTTGCAATAAATCCCATATTTCATGCTGATTTAGACCCTACATTCAAATTAATTCGAATCATGCTATAAAACTTTGAAACAGAAATAGTGGCTCACCTTGGTTTTCTTGTTTGCTCACGGTGAACCCCTTCAAGCCCTTCTGTTTCTGAACCAATCTTCCTCTCTTCTTCTCCCCTTCAGTTCCTGACTTTTCCTTTGATTTCTTTTTCTCCCGAGAGTGAGAGACCATATGCATGAAATAAGCTTTTTCATTTCTCTCTCTCTCTCTCTCTCTCTCTCTCTCTCTCTCTCTCTTTAGTCAGACTTCACCATGCCCTGTGACCTTCTTACACACTCCAACACCTACTTCTGCCACCACCACTCCCTATTGAGTGTTAGACACTCAAGTTATTACATACACACATACAACCGTACACACACACACACACACCTTTTGATACATATATATATATATATATAAAATCACCCACTCACACACACTTGCACGGCTGATAGCAGCCTTTGCCCACTTTTCTTTTCCTTTTTATTTTAACTTAAAATACACACACACACACACATATATATATATATATATATATATATATTATAATACATTATATAATATATATATATATACATGTATAACCCATAATTATACATATTTTATACGTACCTATACGCCCATACATATACGCATATACTTAAACTCTGGGCATGTATGCATACACTAATTTTCAGTATACTACGTGTCTGCGAAACATAGGCATGCATAAAAATACGTGCGTGCACGCTTTACGATGCAATGTCCCGGGGTGCTTGGGTGTTACCCAGCACCTGTTATACATTTCAATCATTTACCATTTCCAGTCATTCATTTCCATGAAATACCATGATATACCTTTCTTACCGTTCAAGTTACATATTTTAACCGACCTACCTCGGTATACGTGACGTATCCCAGGTCGGGATATTACAACTTTTAAATGCTATTAAACAAGTACCTCGTTATGCTATTAAGAAGAAACAGAAACCCAAAGGATGTGAGAAGGTAAGAGTATGGGAGAATGTTTCTGCAATAATTCAAAGAAAATTCCTTACGAAGTACAAAGATCCAGGTATGTTTACTATCCATTGTATGATAGGTAATACTAGATTGGAGAAAACCACGATAGACTTAGGAGTTTCTATCAATGTCATGCCATATTCTATATATGCTTCTTTGAAACTTGGACCTTTGAATAAAACTCGTGTTGTGCTTCAATTGGCTAATAGATCTAATGCCTATCCTAAGGGTGTAGTTGAGGATGTTCTTGTGCAAGTTAAAGATTTGGTTTCCCTGCTGATTTATATGTGCTTGATATAGAGAATGGTGATCAAACTGCTCCTATTTTGTTAGGAAGACCATTCTTAAAGACATCCAAGACTAATATAGATGTTCATAGTAGTACAATTACCATGAAATTTGATGGTGAAATTGTTAAGTTTAATATTTATGATGCCATGAAATATCCTGATGATGATAATCCTATTTATTCTATTGATGTGATTGATTCTTTAGCATAGGAAGTTTTTGAACTTGATGAAAAAGATGGATTAGAATTTGCCATTAATAAGCATCTTGAGAAAGAGAATGAGGAGCTAGCCTTGAGTACTGATTTGAAAGAAACTGTTGCAGCGTTGAGTGATTTTTCGAAGTTACAACAGTCAGGCAACATTTCTTATATTGTGTTACCAATTTCTAACGAGAGGCATTTACCCACTGTTTTGCAGGCCCTCATTCCAAATTTAAAGCCTCTCACCAGTCACCTCAAGTATGTGTTCCTTGGAGACGGAGGAACGTTACCTATGATCATCTCTAGTAAACTTAGTGCACCGCAAGAAGAAAATCTTGTGCACGTACTTAAGGAGCATAAGATGGCTATTGGTTGGAAAATTGTGGATATTAAAGGAATTAGCCCATCTACATTCATGCATCGTATCTTACTCGAAGATAGAGCAAAACCTTCCCATCAACTGTAAAGAAGATTGAACCAGCCCATGATGGATGTAGTGAAGAAAGAGATCCTCAAACTTCTTGAAATTGGAATGATTTATCCTATTTCGGATAGCAATTGGGTTAGCTCAGTTCAAGTGGTTCCTAAAAAGACTAGAATAACTGTTGTGAAAAATCAGAATGATGATTTAGTTCCCACCCGTATTCAAAATGGGTGGCGGATTATTTTCAAATTGCAATTGCTCCGGAGGATCAAGAAAAGACAACCTTTACATGCCCATTCGGGACTTTTGCTGTCACATCCCCCAGACCCACCGTGTGCGGATCTGGGGCACGTGGCAAAGGCCAGTTAGGCACCCATCGGGTTTTATCAGTTTTTTTGAAAGCAAAACCCCGACGGTAATCCTAACCACAGGCCATTCCGATCTAATCCCAAGCATAATGCATTCGACATATATAATTTAAGCAGCGGAATTTTCACAAGAGAATGCATACATATATACTTGGCAGAGCATTCAGGATACATCATAGTCAGTCCTATCTTAATCAAGATTACAAAACAGTTCACCACAAAAGGTCATAGTCTGTTCAGTTACACAAAAAGTACAAAAATGGTATAGATTCACAAAAATGGGTTATCATTTTATCTGGGGGTCTCCAACATTTTCCCCCTAAGTTCTGGACCTGCTAAACCTGTCCATCTGAGGGTTCCCCTGAAATTATTAAAATAATGGAATGAGCTTTAAAAAGCCCAGTGAGTATCACAGATATCCAGGCAAGAGTTTCGAATTCAATCTTTGCTTAAATCACATGGTTAAGTAAATCAGTTTGGAGTTAATAGTTCAATAAATCCAAGTCAAGTTCAATAGATCAAAACAGATAAGCGCTTCAGAGTGCTAGCATATCAATCAGAGTATAGTTAATCATTTGAGAAACTAAAACCATGTCAACGATGATAAAAGCATGCATTTAAAACAATTGCATTTAAAACATATAGTATTCGAAACAATTTAGCAGATCGAGGAGCAGTAACTTAACAGTGTCAGAAGTTACTCACCTTCAATATTTGAGTTTGAAGCTATGAACGGAGCCTTCCTCTTTTTCTCTTTAAGCCTAAAACAATTTATAAAGATTTATTAACTCATGACCTTAGACTGAGTAAGTCTACCCTATGATGGGTTTCATGGAACTAACTTATAGTGGCTAGTTCTTAGGTCTTACCTCTTAAGCATTTGGCTTAGGGTTTCAGTATCTTCCTGTTTTTTCATCTTAGCCTCGGCAATCATTTCCTTAGTACGTGCCTTATATATGAAGGGCTGGACGGAAACGATTTCAGTGGACTTAGCTATTCTAATATGGCGCTCAATAACTCTTTGCTGCCTCAGTAATTCTTGCATAAACTCTTGCTGTTTCTTATCGGCTAACCTCTGGGCCTTAGTCATGATGGTGAATTTCTTGCCCTGTTTGTCCATGGTAGTTTAAGTGATATTTTTACCTAGAACACAGTTTGACATGTTAGAACAGATGCCTTCACACATTTATCGGTTCTGATTTTCATATTATGGACCTAACCATTGAGTTCGGAAGGTTGAAGAAAGTCAATTTAGACTCTCTCGGCTTTTAAATCTGGGTTCGGGTATGTCATGGGTATTTTGGTCATTTTTGCCGTCACATAATTTCTGTCTCGGGTTCGTCATCTAATCATGTATACAGTCTCACAGGTGTCAGGTCTACTACTGGTATTAGTTCCGTTGAAATCGGATTTCATTTGGGCCTTGTACAAGGTCAGGGGTATTTTGGTAATTTCATACATCATATTTTTTTCGGTACCTCATTTGCAGTCACGGACCTCACCATTGGACTCAGAAGGTCCGAGACAGTAGGAATACATATATAACTTATGATTTTTGGACAACGGACTAATTTGGAGTATTTAATTTAATTAAATGATTTTAATTAAATTAATTTCGGAATATATATAATATATATATTATTTTTGGCAGAAAAATGAACGGTCGAATAGGGTGGCACAGCGGACGCGTGCCACCTCCCTCTCCAATAGACACCACGTTCGAGTCCCATAAGGCGCAAAATGCATCTTTTATTTTTGGTTTATATTAAATATATAATATATATATATATATATATATTCTGCCCCAAAGGTGACACACGCAAGCGCGTGGCCGAGTGGTAAGGAGGGGCGCGTGGGTTCTGGAGGTCAGGGGTTCGAAACCCCGTAGCCCCGTTTTTCCTTCCTTCCCTTTCTTTTTCCTTTAAACATATCAGTTTACACATATGACGCCCAAAACGACGCCGTCCCATTTAATTCGGTGGCAGTCCCAGGTTACTCCACGTGTCCGAGCCAACCCGTCAACTCGGTTTTAAAGACACAGAGTCGACTCAGTGTCGTCTCCTTCATCAAACCCTACACAGTGTTGCCCTAAAACCTGCAGATTTTTAAATTTCTATTTCGTGACGTTTGGGACACGGTTCCTCTCTGTTTTTCACCCAGATGTACTGTAAATGTGATTTCCATGATTTTGGCATTCATAAACCAACAAGACATCATCTCAAACAGTGGGGGTAAACTACACAAATCGTACTTGCAACTCGATACTACACCCTCGATTCTTCACCATTTCATGTGATTTTTGAAGCTACGTGATCTACAGATCATAAGGATCAAGACCCCGTTTTTATTTTTCAGTTTAGTTGCATGCATCGACAATTTAAGTTTTGAACCCGTAAGAATATTTTGAAATTCGTGGGGCTACAGTGAGTTCTGGGGTCGCGTAGGTATACATTTGAGATCCTCTTGGGGTCTAATTCAGGTCTTGATATGCAAAATTCTAAACGGTTAGGGTCGAATCAGACTTGGTGTTTCCAAGCTTCATCAATGGAGGTTGGTCTCGAGTTTCATGGTTCTTGGCCATTCTAACACCTCCAACACATGCTACATGTTCAGAACAATTCCTAGGATCAAGATTTAAACATGCATGCAGTCTATTTCTATCAAACAGTTCCAAAATTTACAAAACAAGAATTGAAGATAAATTTGGAATTTTACCTTCAAGCAGTAGCAGTTCACACTCTTGGCTTGGTTCAGGCCTTTCCAAATGTCCCTCAAGCTTCTCAGTTCATGCACCGTGATCCTCAAGTCCCCTCTTGCACTTCAAATGGCCAAATTTTCCTCAAACTCCCTTGCATGCAAAGCTTTCTCCCCCTCTCTCTTACTACACTCTCACACTCTCTCACAGTCCCTCACGTATGCACACACACACTCACACAATTTCTGTATTTTCAGAATTCTCTCAAAAGAGAATTTGATGCAAGTTAGGGCATTTATATATTATAGCTTCATATACATATAGGGCTATACACATATACATATATGTGAGTGTATCTCTGCCCTTAGTGGGGTTAGTGGCTGCTGACCTGATGGAGATGATGGAGGGCTATGATGAAGGGAATGCATGCAAGGCCATTGGCCAATTTGGGTGGTGGCTTGGGCAAGATTATAGGTTATATACATATATTGCTGTATTTATGCACAAAGTAACCAACAGCCTAGTTGGTAACTTTTTGGGACAAAGTTGCTTACCTTGGTAGGTCAAGGGTTCAATTCCCCTTGGCCTCCCAAGTGACCATTTTCTCTTATTTTCTGGTTAAGGCCCTGTTTGGTTGTCGCTGAATTCTAGTTTCACTGTTTTGGCCTTAACTTCCAATCCGTAACTTCTTTTTCAGTGCAGTTTCTTTCTGTCACTTCCTACTCAGAATATCTTCCATTGACCAAGGTCCAATGTCAGTTTTTATTTTCTCGAGTTTCCCATAATTAGCTAATTCGAGTTTTATCACTATTAAAAATAGGC